>WOFM01000292.1:463055-732448 GCA_011428145.1 Ericerus pela | reverse complement strand
TAAACCACCATTTCTTTTCATCAACCATCGACTAATTGTCAGTTAATACCAAACTAATAAACCACAAGGGCAATTTTAAGAAGGGTTGCTGAGCATAAAACCACACGTATATTTTAGCGTTCGTCAAAGGTGTTTAGATCGCGTGACTGCAAAAAGGGTTCAGTCTATCTGTTATTTGATAGGGATACTCTGTATTACTCTCAAAAATTACCTTTACCACAAAGAGTTAGAACTCTCTTACAGCTGGTCGAAAATGCATTCGAGTTATCAGCTGATGAGAACGTTACGTATTCCAAGGAAGGGGTAGGAGTCAATTTGCTAGTGCTTGTTGGTATTGCTTGGAGAAAAACTTTTTCTTTTTTTTATCTTCCTTTTTTTTCTCTTTTCTTGAGGGGGAAAGGAGATAATTCGACTTTTTATATCTTTCTTAACGTCGTATTTACAGTTTTTGGTCAGCAAATTTCGTAATAAACTCCGCTATGAGGAAACTCATTTTGTTAAAATGAAACCGTTAATAAATTCGCCAGAGGCAGGACAATCCAAAAGAATTTTAGGGTAACTCATTTTGGCTTTTTAAACTTCGCACGGTTGTATAGGGTTATCGTTGGGAGCAAGAAAATGAAAAATATCGTTCGTTTAAGGAAGACGGGTAGAAAAAGGGATTGTAGTTACGATTTCTGGATAAAAAATTATAATTTTTCAGAATATGAATAAACTTGAGTTAAAATGAAAGGATAATTCAAAGTTTATTTTCAAGGAAAAATTTAACTTATAGGCTACATGTTGTGTTTTTATGGTTCATCCATTTAGAGGGGTGAAATTTCAATGAGAATACAACAAAAAAATGGAATTTCATCTAGAAAGTGCGTAAATAAGAGCCATGTTTTACTAATTGGTGGATTACGGTGACCTTATGCGTCTTTCGTTTTTTTTTCATACTCACCTAGACCTTGTAATAAGTACCTATAGGTACAATAAGGCCCGAATGCAAGAACGATTATTAAGTATCAACAGTGACTTAAGAATTATTGCGTAGGTACCTTCACAAATTTTTATATAATATATATATATATACACATGTAAGAATATGTATTCACATTCTTAAAATAACCACAGTTTCTGTCTGTGTTTCGCACTCACTGATATAGCGAGTTGCAGAGATCTCTCATATATATATATTAGATTTGTATTATATTCATCTATTGATGGATTTTAAGTATGGAAAGATGAAAGATGTGTCTACATGATTCTTCATTATTTTCTAAAGAGCTTACAAATCCATCAATACATGCCAAGCTAGTGGGATGATCTCGAGGAAGACGGAATGCTAATTAGTAAATGATCAGCTCAGTTCTTTCCCTAGTGCGGCTCCCCCTCGAAGAATGGGGATGTAAGAATATGTATTCACATTCTTAAAATAACCACAGTTTCTGTCTGTGTTTCGCACTCGCTGATATAGTGAGTTGCAGAGATCTCTCATATATATATTAGATTTGTATTATATTCATCTATTGATGGATTTTAAGTATGGAAAGATGAATACATATAATTATAAAAAATATTAATGTTTATATAATAAAAAATTAAGAATTACTTAAGTATCGTTCAATACATTCATCTCTAAAACAGTAGCTGCACAAATAATGAAAAAATCAGTTTATTCAACTGAAAAAAATTAAAAATTTATCTTATAGAATAGAACTAATGGCGAAACTCGTTGATTTTAGTGTATTTTGCAAAGAAAAATACAAATATAGCATTCAGTGCAATGGCAGAACCTGTGGAAAAGCGCCGATCATGATTCGTAGATCACGAATATATAGGTCACCCAAATTCTTCTTTACACAATATGTATATAATTATATATACATATTTCCACTTTTTTCTCATTTTGGCACTTTTTCGAAGTCTGTGGAGCCTCCACTGTTTGACCTATGGCAATAAAACTTGGAATGGGCTACACATTTGTGTTAAAATTTTTGAAATTTATTCGCTGGTTTCGGAGGGAGGGGTTCTCAAAGTGTTGCAAACCTACCATGAGATGGTTCATTGGGTCTTTACAGGGTACAGCAATATAAAATTTAGAATTTAAAATTGATACGTTTGTTTTGAAAACATACTAAATCCCAAAGTCTAAATTATTCAAAAACCACAAAAAACTACTGTAAGGCAAACATGGATCAATTTTGATGATTTTTTTTTCAACTGAAAGATTGGTAGCACTGCTATAGAATGGCCAAAAATTATAGCTTCACAGTTATTTTTTCTATGGAATTTTTGAAGTTGAAATCTTCTGTAGTATGTTTTCAATGAAAACGTGTAGCTTAGTACATAATGAAAAAAAATTATGACTTTTAGTACACTATGAAAATAAATATTGTTTTGCTGATAGTGATTGAATAAGATGTGATTTTATTGCAAAAGAAAGTGATTAGTATTAAGAAAAATGGATTCTCCGGATGATCCGGAGGCAGTTGCAACACCTAAAGTTAATCAAAGAAGAAAATTTAATAAATCTAACTGGAAAATCACATTGAAGGCCAAGTAGAAGAAAAATCATCGAAATAAAGGTAGCCTTACTTGAAATTGTCAGCATGCCCAAACTTAAAGTAAACTATGTGATATTCACTCAATAGATCTGGAAGACATATATTATTTTCATAAAAACTTCTGGTCATTGTCAAATGCAGTTCAGGAATGTCAGTTCCTGCAAAAATGTGTAACTATTTGTAGTTAATCGAATTTGTGTAAAGGAAGAAAGTTGTCAGAGAAAATCACGCAATTTCATTATTCAGTGCAACATTCAAACAAAGCAAGGAAAGGTGATAGTTTGCAAGGAAGCCTTTCTCAGTGTTCTATCCATTGGTCGAAGGAAACTGGAATATGCTGCTAAATCAATGCTTCAACGTAAAGAGGATATGAAAGAAAAAAGAGGGGGGAAAAAGCCTGCCAATACTGACTTGAAAAACTCCATAATCACTGATATAAAGTCTTACAGACTTCAAGAATGTCATTATGGCTGTGCTGCTGTTTTAAATCGAATGTATTTGTCCGCTCAATTGAATGTTCGTTTGATGCATAAAGGATTTGTTCAAAAAAATGAAGGAATAAAATGCAATTATGTCGCATACTATAGAGTCTTCAAGGACAACTTTAACATTGGTTTTGGTTCCGTTAAAACAGATACCTGCTCAACCTGTGAGAGATTTGAGAATATACTAAAAACTCCGCCAAAAAATAGCCCACTACCAACTACAACTGAAACTCCTCCAGAGAATGAAGCTTAAGTTTGCTGACTTACAAAAAATTAATGTAAGAAATTCCTACAGCAATGAAGTAACTTCATGTGACGTGGTGAGGAAGAATAAATCAATGTCAGTAACAGTCAAAGAACCTGTAATTCATTTAAAAAATTGAGCCTCCGAGGCAAAATTGGCAGATGTTAATATCATTTTGAAATTCTTGGGAATAAAAGTAAATCTTGCTTCTCATTCATTTTATTTGATTGCTCCGCTATCTGCTTGTCCTTTTCAACTTCTTAATGATCCAGAAGATGATTCTGAATCTGTTGTTAATGACGATTTGTTTTAATTTTTCTATTCCTATATCAGAAGTTTGACAGTTTTTCTTTATTGAAATAAAGAATAAAATTTCATACGTATAAATTGATCTTTAGTACTTTTTAAAATAAACTGTTGTTGATGGTATATTAATTTATGAGAGCTTTAATATGCATTGAAAAAAAACCTTGATTTAGTACTTTATCAAAACAAACAATCAGTGATGGTTAGTATGTTTTCATAGAAAATATGAATTTGAATCTTGATTTTTAGGGGTTTCAAATGGTTTTTTGTACATTTTGATAAAAGAATTGAATTCTGCACCCTCAAATACATAAGAAAACATCAAAACATGATTTTCCATTTTAGTGGCTTTTAGGACGTTTTCAAAATCCACGAATCAATTGTTTTTCTTCTTTTTTTTTTTAGTAGGTATATATCCCATAGGGAAAAAAATTTCCTTATCCTTTTGCAATTTTTAAATGAAAAGTTCTTTTCATGGGAAAGATATAAGAAAAAAAACCCAGGTACAGAATGCGTAAAAAGTTTCATTTTCATTTCAAAATGCAGGATGTAGGACTTAATAATTTTATATTAGACTAGAATGGGTCCAAAATCATTAGTACCTGGTTTATTGAGCTTTGCTCGGATTTGGAAATGAGAAAAATTTTGTTAATTTAATTTAAGCTGGGGAATTTCATAAATATAATTATTTTTATAACATATCTCGATTTTCGAGAATAAAATTAAAAACTGCACCTATAAACTCTCTACTTCATTAGTCATAAATCATAAATCATAATAATCGTATGTAGTTTAGGCTTACCAAAATTCGCTAATAAAACCTTACCTGTCCATTACTATTAATCAAGGGAATTTTTCATCATTCGTTGTTATCTCTTACTGCGCTGATGGATAAATTGAGATATGCTCATATTTCCCTTTAACAAATTTTCTCAAACTTGGAACCTATCTGGATCGTTTTATTCGTACCCAAAAAATCCATTCCTGTCAATTTCAATAGATAACATTAAAATGAATGTGCAGTCATTGACTCATTGCTAAGCTCTTGAGCAGATGTGAGTTAAGACAGTAATTTTTTTTCGTTTAGCAATATTATAGAAGAGGAAGATGATTTAGACGTAAGATTCTCCTATCTAAATTTCTTGAATTTCAAACCAGTAAATTTAGGGACGACAAACAATAATTTTTTAAGGTGGTGCTCCAAAGTTTCGAGATGGCGACCAGTTTTGAACGAAGTGAGTAGATCTGAAGCTCAATCAATATCAATATTACGATTCTTATGTGAAAAGTAAGAATCATCTGTATTTTATACTGCACTTATGTATTTTTCGGGAATTTCGAGGAAACTTTTTACGTATCCCTGAATCCCAAAATATTTGCAATGGGATTTGTGATTTCATATTATATTTCCGTATTTTTTTCATATATTTTTTTTAAATTTACCTACTCTACATTGTACGAACGCACGTAGCCCACTGTGTATAGTAGATTTCCTTGTAAACCCACTAGCTACCAACCTATTCATAATGAATTCGTTAAAAGATAGGTACCAAAATAAGGAAGTTATTTTCCCCGATTGATAGTCAACAACGTTACAATGGGTTGGGTCGTCGTACATCGATAAACGAATGACTCATCAGTTTAATTTAGCTAATTTTTTATTCGAAATATTTCTAGCGTATATGGTTCATTGCACAAGCTGGTTGAAGTTGGTGTAGATTATAAACTAGACAATTGATTTTATAATAATGGAGGGATTTGGGTGCAAATGTGCAACGTTTCCTAAAATGTTGATAAACTTTATTAATGTGATTTTTACAAACATGTGCAGCTAAACTGCTACAATTGGGAAACCATTATAAGTGTAAGAGATGTTAACAAATTTAGCTCTAAAAGCTAAACCGATTATCTACAGAATCTATTCAATAAGAGTTGAAAGAGTGTTAAGATAGAAATTAATTTAGCTGTTAATAGTGGCGGGTCCAGAGCGTCATTTTAGTAGAGGGGAAATGACAAAAAAAATTTAAAGGAGCTGAACTTTTTTTTTTTTGGCTCTTCAACAAATTTTTGACAGTTTTTAACTGAATTCTGTGGTCTCACAATCATTTTTTCTTTAAATTTTTGATTTTTTTTTTTTTTGGCTTGCTTAAATTTCCCAATTTCCTTCCTTGGATTTGCCACTGGCTATTCGGTAAAGACGACAGAGGTTGAGTTGCCTCCTCCAGATTGAAAAAGCACGATTTTATTAGTTGCAAACAGATTCTATGAACGAATCAAGAAATGTGGCAGGTAAAATAGTTGTATAGGTATCCTTGGAGGAGTTAGGCCGGTGTGCAATTTATTTAATTATAATGAGAGAGTACAGAAATTGAAAAAACGTTACATGCGCTCGATTATACAATGTTTTGTTTTAGCCCATGCAACACTGTATTGTTATATACTTCGAAATATTTTAATTTTTTTCTCATTCCAAAAATAGGGAACGTGTATGATTATGAATATATCAAGCTAAATTAACAAGAGAAACCATGGCCGAATGGATAAGAGCCTCACGGATGAGACTGCTGATTTTTCCAACTTGATCTCATGTAGGTGAGCCAGGATCAAATTACAGTGGCGGCAACACATACATTTAAGAACACACATATTTTTCTAAAAAAACAAAAATTCCATTTAAAATGCATTAGAGCCCATATACCCCACGGGAACTAATCAAAAATTATATAAGAATTAAATAGGTCTGTGTGCATTAATAACATGCACAAATAGCGTGAATAATCTGCCTAAATGTATATGCTAATTTAAGACCTAAAACACTTATATATTATGTACTTTTCTTTTCTCTTAGGCGCAATTTTTTCAACTAATAAATAACTTGCACAATTTTTCCAACTGACCAAAACTTTTTGGAGTGGAGCCTCCCCCAATTCCCCTTTAGCTACGAACCTAGTCAGAGAGCAACGATTGATTAATAGGCGCGTCTTCACGAGTTTGTTTAGTCGACTCATTTTAGGGAAGTCGACTCATTTTAGGGAAGTCGACTCTGACGAGAGATGGAGAATAGACTCATACCAGATTGATGAACGGAATATCTGTCAATTAAAAATTAAAAAATTAAAATGGAGTAGAATTAAAAAGAAAAAAATCTGGCACTGAAATCTTGAATTTCGTTTGAATTTTTATTGTTTTATGTTTCTTGACTCAACAAAAGAATTTATGGCAACTGTGGCAACAATGATAAGAGCACTGATTTTTAAGTGCCTGAGTTTTCGAACCTAAGAGTGGATGTGTAAAATTGAATCAAACTAATATCAATGCAGGTAAATAGGTAAATAACTTTGTGAGACCCCGGTAGGTATCTTTGACTATATAGTACTGGACAGCCCAGTGTATTTTTCAATGTCAAACATGGTGTACGTGGTGCGTATTTTCAGTGTTTTGCTTGAGTTCACCAATTTAGAACACATCTTATAAAGACATCCCGTAAATTCACGAGGATAGCATACATAAACACAAAGCAAACTATGTCAAAAGGTACACTGTGGTTGCCTATTTAATGCTGGCATATTTGACCAGAAATCATCTTTCTCTACTGGTCCAAAAATATATAGTCAAAGGTTCAAGTTCATCTTTTTCATTCTCATTCTCAGATTTTTCACACTGCCCACGAGCAGTTGACTTTTTTATCGCCTATGCTAGTTTTCGTCACATGGTATTGTGAACATACAGCTAACATTCTCATTCCCATTCCTGTTCTTGATCTGTTTCCCATTCCCATTAATTGAGAACCAGCCTTTATAGTAATGTTTTTCCCTGAAACACTATTGTTGAAGAATGGAACTAGGGGACTCAGCCCTTTATTACATGTATACTCAAAAATTATTTTTACTTTCGATGTCAAAAACAGGATCGAAGCGAAAGGCTTGTTTGGGGGGGGGGAGAAAAATGAAAATTGCCAACCTAAATTTTTGAAATTACCAACTGCTAAAAAAAAAAAAAAGACCTAACACACTTATATATTATGTACTTTTCTTTTCTCTTAGGCGCAATTTTTTCAACTAATAAATAACTTGCACAATTTTTCCAACTGACCAAAACTTTTTGGAGTGGAGCCTCCCCCAATTCCCCTTTAGCTACGAACCTAGTCAGAGAGCAACGATTGATTAATAGGCGCGTCTTCACGAGTTTGTTTAGTCGACTCATTTTAGGGAAGTCGACTCTGACGAGAGATGGAGAATAGACTCATACCAGATTGATGAACGGAATATCTGTCAATTAAAAATTAAAAAATTAAAATGGAGTAGAATTAAAAAGAAAAAAATCTGGCACTGAAATCTTGAATTTCGTTTGAATTTTTATTGTTTTATGTTTCTTGACTCAACAAAAGAATTTATTTTCCATTGGCATTATTTTTTTCTCCCCATAGTTAAGCAAGGAGAATGTGATTAAAAGAAAAAAACACCCTACGCTGGAGTATAGGCTGTTTGGCCTATAGTGTATTGCATTTCCGTAAGCGAATATCATAATGTACGCTACAAATGATACAAATGCGTAAAAACCAAAACAAGTTTTGTACGATGTCAAGGTTGGAAACATGAAATGAATAAAAAAACTCTAACGCAGCAAGCCTCGCTAGAAAAAGTAGGTTCGAGAAAAAAGAATTATGAATTTTGATGGTCACATTAATCGTCTGTAAGTTCATATGCGTAAGTGGTATGTTATAATTACGTGAAATTTGTTAGCTGCTGACGAAATATTGGACCATGTGAAATTTAAAAGTATTATTTCTTGAAATGAAAAATTAATTATATAATAAAGTAAATGATCATATAATTTCAAATAAAATCAAAGAAATACAATAAAGTTATGAAATAACAAAATGAATACCTACATGAAAATATGGATAATTTTTATAAAAAGTTCATGCAAATTAGGAAAAAAAAGATTTACCGGAAGTACTATACGGTCGATTCGCACCAAAATTGGTAGAACGCTACAGTAGATTGTAATAAGTAGTTGTTTCAAATTTTATACATATTATTGTTCCAAAATTCCGCATTTTATGACCAATATAAAAACAAAAATAGCGGTATCGGAAGTACCGTCCAGCCGATCCGCACCAAAATTGGTAGCGTGCTACAGTAAGTTATAATAAATATATATGCTGAATTTTGGGGCCATTGATGCAAAATTGAGCATTTTATGGACAAAATAAAAACAAAAATGGCGGTACGGGAGGTACCGTCCGATCGATCTGCACCAAAATCAATAGATCTGGTCCTTTGTTTAGAACAAAAAACAAATGTTCATACCAAATTTCGTGATTATAGGACAAAAATTGCGACTTGTACCGTGGGAACAAGAAAAGGAATATACATGACCATCTATATGTATATATGTATGAATTTGAGTTATTGATGCTAAAATTTTCCTGAGATCATGAAACGAAAAACGAATCTACCCCAAACCCTGAGGGCTAATACCACACCAAGCGTAATAGGTAGATTTTCTGAAGAGAACCTACTTAAAGATTAAAATTAAAATGGGTACAAACAAAGAGAAGACAAACTACGAACGAGTAGAAAATAAAAACTTTTTACTCGGCTATGGTTTGTTCTTGTTCTCAGTTCAATTTTAATTTCTATTTACTGGAAATAAAATCGTTCCAGCACTGTATTGATAGGAGACGGTAGGGAGAAGAAAAAAAGAATAGAAAAGAAAGCAAATTATAAGTAGAGGTACCTATATTATTCTGCAAAAACTGTTCAATATTTTTGTCAAATGTACAACAATAGATTTTTTGACTTTGGCACTCTCTTTTCCACTTGGTTCAGAAGAATTTATCGTATGCGAAGCGTTTAGAAAATTTTTTTTATTTTTTCTATAGATTGGCAGTGTGCAGGTAAACAGTAAACTTAGACAGCATACAGTATGAAGGTAGGTACCTATATAATATGCAAAATGCATACGTGTAGGTAGCTCATAGCAGTTGAGTGCCGAGAAGGGAGATCGCAGGTAAAACTGCGTATTAAAAATGGACCGTGAAGGGTTTTCTCTGAAAAGGTATAAAGGGAACTATTATTTCGTTTTTGTTGTTAATTCGTTTCTAACATTTATTCTTCTTCATTTTCTTCGGATTTGTAGAAAGAACGCGTTTTTGTGTAGGCAGTATATTTTATGGAATGACGAATACAAGTATAGATGAAGATACAGAGAAACATGTATAAAAAGAGGAAAGAGGTGACTGTGGATTGGTATGGAGGATGAAGAGCACCTAATATAAGAGAGATACAGTGAGATAGACCGAAGGAGGAGATGGGCAACCACCGATTGAATACACCTTCTGCAGTGTGGTATGCTTCGAAAACTCTGTAAGTTATTACTTATTTAGTGATTCATACTATCGAAATGAAAAAGTATATCGATTTATTCGCTTCTTTTTGATTGATGTTTGTCCACCAGTTTTGGGTGATCGAAAATCACGACTTTGTTTTGTGCTATATTTAGATCCTGGAAGCTGGTAACACGTTTTATACGTTTATTTGACCAAAATAACCTAAGTTGTTGGCCATAAGAGATGATTTTTTTTTCTTTCGAAAGTCCAAACAATTCTGATTGCAACAGCTCCGTTCGAGCAACTACAAAATTCACTGATTCGGTAACACCTGTATTGAAAATTGCAGGAAATGCGTTCGGGCTGTAGTGGAGGAGTTTACTTATTATATTGGTTTAACGTCACAAGGACAAATAAATATATCTCGTTGTCACACACTTTAGCTCTCGCCTTGTTGTTAAACCAACTGTCAGCGTCGCCTCAGCCCAGTATCACCAGTCATGTCGAGTCCTCTGCGCATCGCTAGTGCGCACAGGACTCGTGGGCGTAGCCATGACACTGGGGGCGGTGTTCCTGGGTGGCCATTGGTGGCCACTTCCGAAGATTCCCCTGAAATCTATAATAAAGATTACACATACATGTTATATGAGATGTTATTTTATTATAAAAAGAACAATAAACATAACAAATACAATATAAACATGAGAAAATAGTTATTTACAGAAAATTATGAATAAAGTAGGAAAAAAAACTTTTCTTCTTTTTTCTGACGTTACGACGTAACAAAATTTGACAGAAAACAAAACTTTCAACGAAAGTTCGTTTCAATCGTCGGACGCTGCAGCTGAGAGGATGGGACAAGTTATTGGCTGTAGATCACAGATTCTGTAAAGGAATATTTGGGAATTAGCGAGTCGTGTAGACATCAATGATGCTAGTTTAAGTAGTGCACTCTGCCACCTATTACCCGTAACCTTTTATAAAGCACATGACAGTAATAGTGGGTGCCAAAAAATCGTAGTTATACCGTTTTTAGGAGTATAATGTCCAATTATGGCGTACCCTAAAGTCAGTAATTTGGTTTGTCTATTTTTGTCATAATCAGGGGGTCTATAGGAGGTACGATACTATGTATCGAGTTTTTCTACATTTCTGTCATCTAACTCCAACGGAGCCAAGAACTTCAGAGGTCTTGTAGATATTTGCTTGCTTGAGAATTCTATTTTTGCGTGACGGATTTGGCCGTCATGAGATTTCTCTAAATCAATGATTTTTGCAAGTTTGTAAACGCCAGGTTTGGATGTGTAGTCCAAAACGTGTACTATATCATTTACTTTTGGTACGAATGGTACCGTGCGCCCTGGATTTGAGAGCGCAGTTGGTGGTCTATCTGTTAGGTATAAGAGATATTGTCTCTTCCAAGTTAACCAAAGATTTGTTAGGTAATCTTGGTCGAGTTTCCAAATGTCCATAAGCTGTTTTGCTGTAGGAGTTGGATCTCTATTCGATTCATTAATCGGATTACTTAGGTGGCCTAAGTTGGCTCGCATGAAATGTGCGGGTGTTAACGTCAACTGATCAAGCTCATCTGGAGATGGGCATAGTGGTCTTCTGTTAACCATTGTTTGTATATCTTTCAAGCTCGCTTGAAAGGTATGTTTGTATATTGAGTGGTGACCATGGACTTTATAAAACACTTGTTTTATAATTCCAATCAGTCGTTCATAAACTCAACCATACCATGGTGCTTTAGCTGGGATGAAGTGCCATTTAATGCCTCTTTCATCTAAGCTAGGTTTTATTTTTTGTTCTTCAGTGAACATTTTCCAGTATTCTGGTAAATATGTTGCAATTAAGTGGAATTGCGCTGCGTTATCGGATAGGATAACTTTGGGCATGCCTTTGTCAGCAAAAAATGTTAAAAACGCTGTCCAGATGTCCTCAGTTGTTAAGTTTGACACTGAGAGTAGGTGTACTGCTCTGGTGGACAGGCACGTGAAGATCAACACCCAATTTTTAATGGGTGGTGTAGTTGGTGTTGCCAACTGTGATTTCGATTTTGGCAGGTATTTGTCAAATACCATAAATGGGCCAAAGATGTCTACACCTGTGTAGGTAAATGGATTTACGAAAGGTACCAGGCAAAAGTCTGGTAGTGCTGAAAAAATTGGTTGTTTGAACAATCTTGTTTCAGCATTTTTACATAGTGTGCACGACTTCTTTAGAATTTGAGGTAACACTTTTAGTGACTTTGGCACAAAATAGTGTCTTCTAAAGTCAGCTATGGTAAATTTCGTAACAGAGTGTACGTTTTTGAGATGTGTATGCATCAGAATTAATTTTGTTAAGTGAGACTTAGGATGCATCAGGATTGGTGATAGCATGTCTCTTGGGTACTCGATATCGGGTAGATAATTTACTGTACGTAATATCCCAGATGGATCAATCAGGATATGAAATTTGTCGTACAAGACGTACGGAGGGTGATTTCGTTTTTCTAATACTTCGAGTAATTTTCCAAAATATTTCTTTTGGTCAGCTCTGATGAAGCAGAGTAGAGCAAAATGAAATGTGAAACCTAACGATGCATAAGGTGAAATTAATCTTTTCCTCCTTATTCGTTGTTTACTAAATCGTCGTACGGCTTCTATACATTGTAGGAATGTATGTACGGGTTTAGATAAAGTATTGAATTTTGTGATATCTATGTTGAACGGAGTGTTCAATGGTGGATGTATGAAAGTTTCGAAAGGTATTTCATCTTTCGGAATATAGCATGATTTGGTGATGGTCAAATCAAGTGGCTGACTTTGGTTCGGTGGATCAGCTATCCACTGTTGAGACAGAACCTCAGGTTCTGGTAGTGTGACTTCACATTGATCTGTGTTTAGACCGATGAAGAAGTGTGGGATGAATCTTTTTGCTGATTTCATCTGCCTGAAATATTTTGCAGGATGACGTTTGTCAAAAATTGATTCATCGTCCATTGTTATTGATACAGACTTTTTAGAAGTTGAGGAGAATACTTCTTTCATTGTATGAAATACAGGCGTATCTATTTTGGTTGGTTCGTCTGGTAGGCTTTTGATTATATTCAAATCAGTTTCTGGCTAAGATTTTTCATCTTGGGATAGCCAGGTTGGGGCAGACCACCTGAGAGATTCTGAGAGTTCGTGGATAGAGGAACCACGTGAGCCAATATCAGCTGGGTTGTCCGTTGATGGGATATATCGATATTCGACGGGTTTTATACTTTTTATTTCGTCGACTCTATTTTTTACGAATTGTGGGTGGACTTTTCTTTCTAATAGCCATGTGAGAACAAATTTGCTATCAGACCATAAGAATGTTGGTGCGTTCTGTAAACTGAGTGGTTTACATAGGGAATGTAGTCCACATGCACCTATGAGTGCTGCTATCAATTCGAGTTTAGGAATTGTGATCCGTCGCATAGGTGTTACACCTGATTTTCCTTTTACAAATCTAACTGCATGGCAATTTGATTTAGTGTTGCTAAATCTGATGTATATTGCCATGGAGTAAGCTACTTGTGATGCATCTACAAATACGTGTAGTTGACAGGTATTTGGGTCATAAGTTCCTACGTAGAATTGTCTAGGTATACAATAGTTGAGGCTGTTGCTGAGATCAGTAATTATCTCAGTAGCTGTTGGTTTAAGATCATCTGGGATTTTTTTTGTCCCATTTCAATCCCTTGGACCAGAGTACTTTCATGAACGTTCTTGATGGAACAAATGCTGGTGCAAACCAACCTAAAGGGTCATAGAATGATGATAGTACCCTAAGGAATGTGCATTTTGTCCATGGAGACATAAATGGTTTTGGTTTGGGCATGTAAAGTACATCATGGTCCATATCCCAATACAGGCCAAGCACTTTGATGATTGGGTTGCTTAATGCGTGTTGTGGGTTGAAATCTTTTCTTAACTGTTTACAATTGGTGCCCCATTGGGCGAGTTCCATAGAGATATCGTTGAATAATTTATTCGATTTTATGTATAATTGTTTTGCTTCTTCATACGTTGGTACGGAAACGATTAAATTGTCAACGTAAAATCGTTCTAAGAACTTGTCATGGAACTCCATGTCGACCAATCGGAAGTGATGTAATAGCAATGCTGCGAGTAAGAATGGTACCGTTATGATTCTGAAAGGAACGCAACAGAATCAATATGTTACTAGATTGTTATTGGTCATGGGATTGTTAGGATTTTTAATCCATAGGAAACGTGTGACATCTCTGTCATCTGGGTGCAATCCAATTTGATGAAATGCTTTTTTAATATCAGCGATTATTGCGTAAGGGTTCTTAAGAAAACTTACAAGTATTGCTATTAGATCAGCTAGCAGTACTTTTCCTTTGTGCATGCAGTCATTTAGGGACAAGTTAGACTTTTTTGTTTTGGCCTGATCCATCAAAAACTACTCTGAGTGGAGTGCTTTTTGTTGGATCGTAGATACCCTTGTGTGGTAAGTAATGTACCACTTCTGCGGGTCTATCGTTTTCGATAGTTTCAATCATTTCTAAATCGATTAGTGAGATAAAATACTGATCGTATCTTACGAAAAATTATGGATTTTTCTGCAATTTAGATAATTGTCTTTCTAATCGTTTGAATGATAACTGTCTATTGTTGACTAGTGGTGGGGGGCTATACTTGTATAGCCACCTGATTTGGTATCTATTGTTCACTAATTTTATATTTTTATAAAATAAGTGCAATGCTTCAGTTTCAACATCGTCTTCGACTAGATTTTTAGTTTCGATACCTAATGTATCTAATTTCCAGAAGTTTTCTATACTTTCTGGGGATGTGAAGAATGATGGTTCAAATGCATCACATTCGGTTGGTTTTCCTAAGAATCCTCCTAACATGTTTCCAAAATCAGTTTTGATTAAGGTTAGGGTTGGTGACAAATGTTTAATGTGCTTTATAAATAACCACATATAGTTATTACCAACTAATAAATGTATCGTAGATTCTCGGTCCAAGCCTGAAAAGTCAATATTTGAATATCGTGAGTAACGGTTTTTAAATTCATCAAAATCAAATTCGGAAATGTTATTCGCAGTGTGTGGTACCGTATTGGCTTCCATTTGAACTTTAGTTCCATCGCGTTTGAATAGTTCAAATTTTACAATTTGGGTGCAAATTTGTTTTGATATTTGTCCAGCTAGGCCACAAAATTTGATTGTTTCAGCGAACTCAGAAAAATTTTGTCTGAGGTGTTCATAGGCATATGTGTAAAACATATAGCTATGTTTGCTTCCACAATTGAAAAAGCCATTAATTTTTACTGGTTCTTGAGCGTTTGGAGCGAGAATGTATGATGAAAACGTTAAGAAATGAGCGTCGATATCTTTAGTTGTAAAAAATAATAAACACTCTCTTAACACTGGAACTCTGGACGCAGAACTCAGGTTCTCATCCTCTCAGCGTTGCTGCGCAACGAGACTATTGGTGTCTTCTTCTGAAGCTGCAGTTGTCTGTAATGTTACAGTTTGTTTAGGGTCGAGAACAGGTAATTTTTGTTGCTGTATATCAAACAGGTTACCTGGCGGTAGGTACTGCTTGCAGTCCTTCAGCATTTCTATCCATGCTGTGACCCTGCCTTCCGTGATCGGATTTTTGATCACGGGACACAGGTTGGAATAGTGCTTGGTACTGCTGCATTGGAACCATCAGCAGTTCGCGGGTGGCAGCGCTTTACTGTACTGCGTACTGGTGTGTGATTGCGTACAGTGTGTACACAATCGGTATTGTTCGTAGTGCACACGACGAGATTCCAATGTACTCTTTTTTCTGCATAGGTGGTCATGGTGCTCACCTTTGTAGAAAATACAAGGTGTATTTGGTTTTATCGGCGTGCGGACTGTCGATGCTGGGATGCGTTGTACGGATGGTAGTTGGACCCATACGATCCCAGCTTCATCTGTAGTAGATAAATTTTCGTTAGTATCCCTATTGTTTATGCAATTCGAACGTTGGGCTGGTCATTTTCGAGGATTGGATTTATTCTGTCCTTTTTTGTTTGGTTTCTTTTCTGTAGAAATAATCGCAAAATTTCTCCTGCCTTTAGGTTAAGAGGGATTTCTATTTTGTAGGGGTGGATTAGGTTTATCGACCTTTTTTGGTACGGAAGTACAAATAGGCTCCGATAACTCCCTAATTTTAATAAACGATCTAACTGCTTCGAACAAATGTTTAACATTGCGTTCGATACTTTTTAGAGTGTTTTGGTAAAATCGAGGGGGGAATTTTTTAATTACTATGTTGAATAATTGCTCCTCATCGATTACTTTTGCAAGTAAACGATATCTATCTACCATAATGGTGAGGGTGTCTAACGTATCTAGGATTGATGTTGTGTCGTTAGTAGTTGTTGAGTAAGCAGTTATTTTTAGCCACATTTCTGCTCGAATCTTGGATTCATCCCCATATCTACTATCTAAGAATTTTAGACGTTGGATGTAGCCAACATTGTCTGGGTAGAAATGGTTAATTTTGTCTACCAAGAATTTTGGTAGGGCCCCTTGCAGTAGGTTGATTTTTTGTGGGATAGCGATATCATTTCGTTTATTAACGTAGTTATTAAATCCGTTAATAAACCCAGGATAGCCTAGAATATCACCATCCCACTTTTCTAAATAAAATTTAGGAGGTTTGAGATTTGCAAACCCTGCATCAACTTTATCTTTTGGATCATGTTCCCAGCATTTCGAAATATAATTTTCGGATGGTGGTTTTTCGATGGTGTTTGAGTACATCGCTACTGCTAGGGGTGTATCATTTTCTATCGGGTTTTGAGATAGTTCACGACACAACGTGTCCAATGTTTGCGAATGAATTTGGGATAAGGAGGGTTGGTGGGAACATAGCCTTTTTGGGCTTGGTTCTCCCTCATTCATTTCTGGAAATGTTACATTTTCAGTTGAAATTGAATTTTCATTACATGTTACCATTCCGGGTTGTCCATGTTCACCCCTCGTTGGTGTACGTTGCTCCGGAACCTGTGGTGGTGCAGGTTGTGGCGAACGTTTGCTTTCAGTTGCGCTTTTTGCGTTGGGTAAGTACTGGTGTATGAATTTGGCCGACTGTACACCAAGGTCCTCATGAACTAGGGCGGAGAGGTTGCAGACTTTTTTCTGCGAGGCGGTCAACGCTTTGCGAGCATTGGCCTCCTTACGCAGAGTGTCCCCGAGCTCCCTAGCTAATTCAAGGGCCCTCGCATCCCATCGTGTCTGTTCTTCCTGTTGGTGCTGCTCGTCAGCGTCATGACGTACCATCGGTACGGATGTTGGTTGCTGAAGTTGGTGCTGTTGTACTTTTGATTTTATTGTTGATTGTAGTACCAACAGCTTCCGTTTCACATGTCTGGCCCCACGCAAGTTTTCTCTTGCGAGGCCTCTTGGTACGTATTCGAGGTCTTTTACTGTGGGCTTGATTGCGTTGTCTTTGTTGGACAATGCGTTTAATTCGTACCCTTGTACGTTTGGTCTATCAATTTTTTGTTCGAGAGATTGAGCGTACTCTTCTGCATCTTCTAGTACGACGATGAATTGCTGTCATTCATCCTCACTGTCAATGTCATCGCTGGTTGCTTGTGTGGACGTGCAGCTTCTTGGCTGGATGTCCATTGGTACCAGAGGGACTGTGTGTCCTGGTGACGGTTGCATGCTTGGCAGTATTGCTGCCGCTCTACGCAGGTCCTCCTCCTCTATCTCGTTGACCCAATGGGGTTGAGGGACCGGAGTTGCACCCGCTTGATGCGATGTGGAGGGTTTGTTTGACACTTCCTCCTCCATCAATAATGTCTCGGGGTCAAGGAGGATGTCAATGTTATCTCCACGCGACGTGTTTGCATTTTCTTTAGGGTTCATGTTCTAAAAACAGGATAAGAGGAAAGGCAAAAAAATAGAATAAAAATAAACTATTTCCCTTTTTTTGTTATATGTATTATGTGTATCGATAAAAAAAAAGGGAGATAAAATCGCATAAGAAATGATTTTTGCGTTCGTACTATTAACCTATATTCGAACGAAGGTCAATGACACAGTTTGTGCATTGGTACTACAGTGGTTCGTTTTTATAAACGCACGCTGTATTTTTGTGTAGAGGAAGGATGTAACCGGTGTTACAAATTTTTACTATGTGTTATGAACTTTATTTTTTGATTTGGAAATAAAGATCGTAAATTGTTTTTACGCGATTTTATCGATTTTTTCAAATTTTTCTAAGTCTTTTAGACAAATGAAAAATTGGGCATGACCCGTAGGCGAAAAGGTATTTTTGATTTTTTACATGAATGAGAAAAAATTTATTTTCATGTCTTATTAAAGTGATAAAAAATCGGGCACGACCCGTGTGCGAAAATGTCATTTTCGAGTTATGTGAAAAGCTAAATGATTTTCGAATATAATTGTTTCTAACTCTTTGGAAAGAGACAAAAAATTGGGTATGAACCGTGGGCGAAAACATTATTTTCGGTTTTCAAGAAACGGATAATGTTTTTCAAAGTCAGTTTGATTTTCAGGGTCTTGCCCCAAAAAAATTTCGGCGTGACCCTGGGGCAACAAACCGATTTTGATTTGTAACTAGATTAGGCACAAATGACTAAATTTTTGCACTAAGATCGATATGCGATCTTAGGCTATTATGAAATGGCGGACTGACTATTGAAATTACTAATAAATTATGATAATATACAATAGAGACAAATAAATTGTAGTCCGTATATCTAAGATTTAGTCTCGTAACAATGTGTTACGAATGCATATTTCAAATATGGCGACACTTTAGAAAATTTGCTAAAGATTATAATGAGGCGTAAGTGTACTTACAGTTTTCCTCTTGAATAAATGGCGGTACCTTCTGGAAACTTTGCCACTACACTCTGGGGGGAATGAATAAGTAAAATGCTTAATTAATTACAAAAATAAACAGCAAATAGTTAATTAAAAATGTGATATTATGCGATTAATTCAGGAGTGCATAATGAACTGTATCAAATTTTGACAACAAGTAAGGGTGATTGTGTATCTTTTTGTACATCAGGGGTACGTAGTGTTGAACACGTTGTTGTCAGGGTTAGATACAGCATGCGTGGGTTATTGTCTCCACAATCGCTGCTGTTGCAGCGCAATGCACAAATTATGTTTGTGTGTGTAATTGTGTAAAGGATTACGATCCTTTTTTGTGTATGTGTGTGTGTTCACACAAAAAACTCATACGATGTTCAATCGTCCAGCGGCTGGTGAAAGCCGATTGGATGAATCAAGTCTTTTGTTTTCCTCACAATCGTCGTATTTTTGAAGAATTTCGATCAAATTATATGCCATTTGTGTCTTTATTAAGGACTGTTTTTACAAACATATAAGTGTGAGAGAGATAGGGATATTCCTATATTTTTTCTCTATCTCTCTCATTTTGTTCCGTTTTGAAGGACAGAGACAGATGCGCTAACATTTAGCAATGTTTCTGTATTTCTTACAGTCTAATATATTTTTAGGACAAATTTAAGAATTCGATTTTTTTAATTTTTTAGAATATTTTACTGTAATAAATGGCGCTGGGGGCGGCGGAAAAATAATTGTAAGTTATTTTTCCGTCAGCTATTTACCAGCAGTAATTACGAGAGTCATTTCTAGGCTAATTTGACAATTAGGAAATGTATTACTATACAGGGTATAGGGAATTATTATTGAGTTGAAGTCCAGTCTCAAATAAGTCAAATTGTTTAAGTCTGAATTTAACTGTCAGGCTAATTCTTATTGAGACTGTTAATTACGTACGGCGTACGGGTGAGAGTGGTTTATTAGTGGAAGCGTATTATTTCAGTTCAAGTCAAACTGTAAGTTGGGCCACAAAAAACTAATATTTTTGTTTTTTGCGTGTGGATTCAAAATTAATTTTCGATTTCCGAAATTAGATTTCGATGTTCGAAATGACATTTTGATTTTCCGGAATTAAATTTCGTGTTGCGAAATTAAATTTCGAAATTTTCGACAACAATTCAGTTTTATTGCAGAATTACATGTACACTTCTTGAGCTTATAAATGCAAGAACGATACTTGTCGTGTTATTTATGAGTTATTGTTAGATACTGTTCTGAAGTTTATGAAAAAATATTTTAAAATATTTGGCTAAGTTTGGTTAACAGTTTCAACTGTAAAATTTATCCTAAACGAAAAATAATTTTCAGATTATCGAATAAAATTGTAATCCTTCAAGTTGATGGAGGAAGGCCCCTCTAATAGCCCCAAGAAATGAAACGTGGTATCAGTAGAAACCAAATTTGGAATCACGTTAGATATACTTTAAATCAATATCTGTACCAAATTTTGTAACTATAGCTTGAAAATTACTCCTTCTAAAGTTATTTATCTTTCAAAAGTTCAATAAAATCGCCCCTACCAGACGTACCGTAAGGCCTATTCGTCCCAAAAATTGTAGGTATTGTTCTTGATTGAGAGCATATGTATGTATCAAATTTTAGGCTTATCCATTGGAAATTGCGGCCTGTGCGCTGTTCAATAAAAAATGCTTATAAACTGATCTACCGGATGGATCATGCGTCCGGTTCGGACCAAAAACAATAGGGTTCGTCTTTAAGCGGATCCAAATATGTGTTTCAAATTTCGAAATCATCTGATCAAAATTACGCCTGGAAATGGACTCAACGCCAGGGGTTCATACAAAAAAAAAATTCTCAAAAATAGAGCCAAAATGCTCAGGAGGTCATGAAACAAAAAACGTACCCACGCCCACCCCTGGGTTCGAATACTCAGGCAATTTTAATAAGTAGATTTTTGAATTTTTCATATTTTCACTTTTAAGATATCTTTTCCCTTTTTTCATGAAATGTACAGACGTCATATACGAATGCAAATCAGTAAAAATTCTCAAAACACGAGCTGGCCTAATGAGTCAAAAAGCTGCTTAGTTCATGCATTCGTACATTTTCATTTTATTTTCGATTTCATGAATCGATAAGTTGATAATTTCTCGAGACCTTCATTTTAATTTTAGAATTCTTCCTATCTTTCAATTTTTCTCACATTCGTTTAAATCCGAAATAAGATCCGGGACAAATTTAAAATTATTTTTGGGGGTGGGTGTTTATGCGTTTATGTCTTTTATTTTTGCGCGCTGAATTACAATTTTGCTCTATACCAAATCCATACGTAACTTAGGTAGGTAATTATGTAGGCAATTTAATAAACTCCACGCTATTGCAAATGCATGGAAAAACGAAATAATAACGTTGTGTTTTAATGTATTAATAATTCTATTTCTTAATTAAGTTTGTATCGATACAATATATCGATGTCAATATAAATCGATATATGTATATATATATTTGTTGAGACCACCAATCCTTCTCCCCTCTCACTCCTGCAAACACACGATCACACATTACATACATTTATTTATATCTATTCGCGGCTACACTGTTCCACCACTTCCGCCGCTCATTCGTTCGTTTCCGTTAACGTTCGTTCATTACTCTAAAAATCTACTTTGCTTAAATTATGTAACTTCTTTAACAAACACTCGCTTCTTGGACGGAACTTCGCTTAAATCTTCCTTTCTTGTTACAACTCCGGTCCTCATCCTCTATATGGTAGCATCGCTCGGTAACAATCCTTGTACCTGAAACAGATTTTTGAAAAATAATAATTTAAATTTTTTATATTGTGAATTTTTGTGTTTGTCAATTTTTTAATATTTTCGTGAATAATTATGTTTTTTTTTTAAGTCAAATTTTCGTAATTTTATTTTTGTGTTGAGTAACAAAGTTCCAACTTACCATTTTTGTTTCGAGTCATAATTTTTTTTGTTCTCAAAAAATTTTTTCACCTTGAATGCTGTAAACGTTCAATGAGTTTCGTCGTTTGCTGAAAAGGATTTGCCCTGCTTGTGTACAATCCGGCCAAGTGTTTTGAAAGTTCCAAGACTCGTCGATTGCTCAGTTGTTTGGGAGCCCTGCTTGTGTTGCCCAAAAACTGGTAAATTCATTAGTATCTGCCCTGCTTGTGTATGAACTACTTCGTCGAAGTCATCAATTGGTAATAAATTGCCTTGAGCCATCACAAATTGATCTGAAACGAACGTAAAAGCTTCAACCTCTACAACATCAAAATTGGTATTAATCATCTCCATCAAAATTCATCATTAGACATCACAGAAAACCTCAAAATTACAACTTAAATACTCACCGAAGTACGTCCTCCACAACCGAAGCGCAGTTCAATCACCATTATCCAGAGCAACAACTTAGTAAATTCCAGAAAGCGAACCTGAAAACCAAAAAATCACCTCTAAAAAGGTATTACTTGAAAATTTTCCGCTGAAAAAAGGTAATAAAAAATATATTTTTTGTAATTTTTCGCATTTTTTCGTATATTTTTTGTGAATAATTTCGTATTTTTGTGTAACTTAAAATTTTTGATTCAAAATTTAACTTGCATATTTGAAAATATCGTTATTTTCAAATAATTTCGGCCTTTACAAAATTTTTCTAAGTGCAAATTTTGGCAAGTTGTGTGCAAATTTTTGCAGCCACTTTTGTCTTGGAGTGTACAACTCGTGACGTATGCACGGCTCGTTTCGTTTATTCGTTCGAACTTGTACATTAACCTTTTGTTAAGTGCAACGAACTTACAAACGCTTATCTTCACCCATTCAATAAATACGTTGGCGTGGTTTTTCATATTCAAACCACCATTTTGTTGCAACCTGAAAATTTTTGCTGTTGCACAATTTTGTCAAAAATTATTTAACGATTTTTTTTCTGAATTTCATTTTCTTATTCGAATAATTAAACCAAATTAATTTTGTGCTCTATATTATTTTATTTTCATATTTTTTATTTATTTATTCGAAAATATTAATTTTCCAATTTCATATTTTTTTTTACCATTTACATTTTTTTTTCTACTGTGAATTTTTTTATTTATTTTCGAGTTACCAGTAGAATCTTTTACATTACATCTGGTGATTATTTTAATTTTTCTTTTCAAATCACCTGCAATATTTTTTTTTTATTATTTTTCATCTCGAATTATTTGTTTTGTTACACATTCAAACTAAAATTTTCCCCTGTCATCCAATTTTTATTTTTTTTATTTCCTAATTCCCTTGGTCTGAAAGTAGCTGATTTCATTTCACCCTCACCTTTCATTTATTTGATTTTAATTAATCATTGTTTCGAATTTTGAATTCGAATTTTTTTTTTTGGGTTATAAAAGTCTTGTTATTTTATTTTATTTTTTTCTTCTCGGGAAGCGTCCAATCTCAGCTTTAACGTGTGTTATCTCTTGCCCACAGTGGACCTACTCGAGAAACACACAAGGACAATTTAAATACTATCGTTAAAAAATTACATTGTTTGGTTATCACAGGTACGGCAATCCTAGTCTTGCGGCATTTGCTGGGGATTGACATCCGTTTTTCTTTTTTTTTCTTTTCTTTTTTTTATTATTTTTTTTTAAGTTCAATCAATTCATTAATTATGAACACTGACAATAATGATAGGATCTCGAATATCTTCCGTGGAAATGGCTATGAGGGATGGCGTGCAACTGTCATCAGCACCCTTATAGGTAAAGGCTGCCATTCCACAATTTCTCCTACTGCTCGAGAAACTAGCTACATATATACATCATCAGAAGAACGCCTAACGTCCAAATGGCTAAAATTCTTTCAAACTCAGGAACGGGCAAAAGCCCACATTTTCGAAAGGCTTGACAAAAGAATTCTTCATCATGTCAAAACCTGTGATGTTGTTTCACAAATTTTCGAAATATTGGATGCTCGCTATAGAAATCAGACAGCTACTAACATCATGGTTTTGAAAGCAAAATTTCAGTCCCTACGCTTCGATCCAAGGAGAGGTACCATCCGTAGATTCTTGGAATATTTTTCAACCATTGTGGAAAAGCTACGTGATGCTAATTACCCCCTATCTGAAGCAGATGAAATTGATCAATTAATGATGTCTTTGCCAGAAAAATTTGATACTGTCTTCTCAGAATTCCGCCAATTAGAAATTGAAAAACGAACTACTGTCAGGTTTACAAAAATGATACTTGAAAAATGTGATCGTATAGAATATTCAAATAAAACTTTTCCCGGGTTTGATCAGCCCAAATCATCATACCAACCGATGAATAATAGAAGAAATTTCAGAAATTTTCGTAATAATAATAATAGCTCTAATTCCCCCAAACCAAATTACAATACAACTAGTTATTTAAACGATCACAAGAATAGCCAAAACAAACAGAATAGTTATCCTTCTAAAGATAACGTGTCCCAAATGGATGTTACATGTTTTAGATGTAACAAAAAAGGACACATGTCAAGGACATGCCCTAATGAGACATCTACTACTAATAACACTCCTCAAACCCAGAATCAGAACACTAGTTTGAAACCCCAAAATTCAAATAACACAAATTCCCAAAAAAAGTCAGATGATAAATCCAATTTTCGTGTTAAATATTCAATGATGTTACATTCAAACTTGAATCACTTAAGTTTTGATGACATCGAAGATGAATTTCAATGGCCTAAGCCCCCTACAGTATCAAAATCCGCCCCCTAAAAAAACAAACTCCATACGATGTTATTAGATAATGGAGCAGATGACCACATGGTCAACGATATTTCAAAATTAAGGAACATTCGCAAGGTAGACAATACTCGCAGAGCACTTTGTGCCAAAAAAGGTGTATTCGTAAATCCTACTCACGTTGGATCAATGTATGTCAACGTCTGCAATTCTAATGCAGAATTTTCCACCATTCATTTAAAAGAAGTATATTATGATCCTGATTTAAGCCTTGATATTTGGTCAGGTGCTAAAATCATGGAGTCTGGCATATTTAAAATCATAACGGACACTGACCATGCAGACATCATAAATAAACATACTGGTGAAGTTACTATAACCGCTCCAAAGAGAGATTCAATGTATTATATAGACTATGAGATAGTTGATGAAGAAGAGGAAAATAAGGTCTATCAGGAGCTTGTTTGTATGCCTGTACCTAGTACATCAGCAGAACAGGAAGATCATATAGATGATCCACAACAAAATTTTGAAGAACTGAATGAGGCTGAAACAAGCAATCCACAAAGAGAGCAGGAAAATATTGACCACCCTCAAAATTTACAAGATACTGAAGTGGATACAGTCACTCAGGAGATTTATTCCGAATCAGAGGACGATTTAAACGGAGAGAGTGTTGGAATAAATAGGAAGCATAAAAAAAGCATTAACAAAACTAAAACACTTTGGCATAGAAGATTAGGTCATCTAAGTGGCAAAAGCCTAAAAGCCTTATCAAAAGTAGTCGTAGGTATGCCCCAAAACTTGGTCTTTAGGGATGATGACTTTGCCACTTGCGAAATATGTATAAAAGCAAAATCCACCCGACTTGGTCATCATGGTGTGAGGACTCGACCAACGAGAAGAATGGAAGTAGTCTCATCAGACATCATGGGACCCTTTCAAGAGGCATACAACGGAGAGAAATTCATAATAACATTTATAAATCACTACTCAAAATATACTCTTGCCTTCCCCATACTTAAAAAATCCCAGGCTATCGATAAATTCAAAGAGTATTATTTATCATCCAATACAAAATTTCCCAATGATCCCATCTCTGTACTCAGAACGGATCAAGCAAAAGAATACTCCGACTCCAAAATGACACAATTCTGCTCCGAAAAAGGAATCACTTTAGATGATGGCGTGGCATATACCCCTGAGCTAAATGCAATAGACGAAAGGCAAAACAGAACCTTACTCGAGAGAGTCAGAGCCATATTATATGACGCAAAAATTGATTTTAAATTATGGTCCACAATTGTATTAGCTACCGCCCACATAATCAATAGAAGTCCGACCCGCGTCAATTTAGGGAATATGACACCTTATGAAAAATTATACGGGACTAAACCCGACATATCCCATCTTCGAGTTTTTGGTGCTATTGCATATAAACATGTTCCTATAGAACAGAGACAGCAATCAGCAGTCAAAGCTAAGAAGAACGAAGAGGAGCATCTCGACCCAAAATTCCTGCCCCGAGCCCTTAAAACTATTCTGATCGGTTTTTCAAATGTAGGTTATCAGATACTAGATCCCATAAAAATGAAATCCTACAAATCCTGCAATGTTAAATTTGATGAGATGAAAACATTAGCCGATTTCACTAGTAGACCAGAGGAATTGCAAGTAAAACCCTTAGAAGAGGAAATTGAGGCAATCTATAGGGTCAATGTACTAAAACAAGCCTCATCAGAAGACTTACTATTTATAGAAGATTGTATGCCGGTAAGTTTCAGTGACATTTTTCAGAATCCTTTTAAGAAAGAGTGGCTTAAAGCTATCAATGATGAACTGCAGTCAATGTCAGAACTTCACTTGTGGAAAATTGTAGATCGTCCACCCAATGTCAAACCTATAGACACACGCTGGATATTCACGGCCAAAGCCAATGAAAGAGGAGTAATGTGCCCAAAAGCTAGACTCGTAGCCAAAGGTTTTATGGACAGATCCGAATACACCATGACAGAAACCTATGCACCCGTCGTGCAACTCTGGCTAATTAGGTGGATCTTATCCGTAACCAACCTATTAAATCTACAACTTGTTCAATACGATGTCAAAACGGCCTATCTTAATTCAAAAATTAAAAATGACATCTTTCTGAATATTCCCCAAGGTTGCAACGTCGAAAAATCAAAGTTACTAAAACTTGAAAAATCCATCTATGGCCTTAAAACATCTAGTAAAAATTGGATTGAGTTACTGGATTCTCATCTTTCAACATCCAATTTTACCAAATCAAAGATCGACAGATGCGTCTATATACGTAAAGATGAATCAGATGGCATTGCCTTTATGATAATTTACGTAGACGATATCCTCCTTGCAACTAACCGACCCGAATGGATTAATGAAATAACAACCTATTTTGAAACTCGTTTCACTATGAAAGTCATAAATAATCCATCCCATTTTGTAGGTTTCGAAATAGAAAGAAATCGTGAATCACAAACAATAAAACTTACACAAAAACAGCAAATTCAAAAGATTCTCCAAAAATTTAAATTATGTGATTCAAATCCTTCCAAAACGCCTATGGAGACAGGCCTTAAATTGAGCAAATCTGAAGGCACAGATAACAAAGAATACAGGTCTATGATTGGTGCACTATTATATGTATCTAGAGGCACAAGGCCAGACATATCCTTCTCTGTCAATTACCTGTCAAGATTCCAAAACTGTTCCGATGACAATAAAAAGAACCATGTACGGCGTATCATCCGGTACTTGAAATCCACAATTGATCTTGCACTTGTCTATAGATCCAATTCCGAAGGTATATCAGCTTATGTCGATGCATCCTATGCCCCCGACATTGACGATCAACCTATAAACTTATCCGAATTGGAAAAAGGAAAATCTATAACTGGTTACCTAATTACCATGTATGGTGACCTTGTAAATTGGGGCGTTCATCGCCAAAATATTCATGCTTCTTCATCTACAGCAGCTGAATTGATTGCTCTTCATGATTCTTTTGAGGATATTGAACTTGCTTGGCTCCTCAATCGTGAATTCTTCTCAATTAACACTCCGGTAACTGTATACGAAGACAACATCTCTGTTATTCATGTCATCTCTGGAGGAGGTCAAAAACGTCTTCGAGCTCTCATGATTAAATGTTATGGACTTGCTCAAGCCTACAATGACAAAATATTCATTTTCAAACAAATAGCTACCAAAGACCAATTGGCTGACTTACTCACAAAAGCCTTATCTAGTAAACAGCATATTTCTCTTACCCATAAAATCCTAGAATCCCCAAATTGTGATCCATAAAATGTCAACTCCATTACCAAATTCATATCTGTAACACCACAAAACAAATTTTTTTTTTTTACATTAAAATAAACCTACTTTACCCATATTTACCTTATTTATTGCATGTTGTTTATCTTAATACCTAATTATTTAAAACAAAAAAAATTTTTTGCATGTTACCATATTTAATATACCTTATATATATATATTAATTGATCAACATACTTACCATACTCGTCCAACTTAGTTACCATTTTATATATACACATTTTCACCATTTTTTTTAATATATACATTTTTGTTAAATTCATTTTTTTTTTTGTAATAATGTAATTAAATGTAACAAACTCATAAATTTTTTTTAAAAAACACTTTTGTAACACCCGCAGTCGTAATCGGTTCAAAAGATTGTAGGGGGTGTTGAGACCACCAATCCTTCTCCCCTCTCACTCCTGCGAACACACGATCACACATTACATACATTTATTTATATCTATTCGCGGCTACACTGTTCCACCACTTCCGCCGCTCATTCGTTCGTTTCCGTTCGTTCATTACTCTAAAAATCTACTTTGCTTAAATTATGTAACTTCTTTAATAAACACTCGCTTCTTGGACGGAACTTCGCTTAAATCTTCCTTTCTTGTTACAACTCCGGTCCTCATCCTCTATAATATTTATATCGTAAACATATCGATAGTTCGGAATTGCTTCGCGGAAGAATCCATGCTCTGCCTGTGAACGTGGCGAACGAACAAAACGCGGTTTTCCAAGCGAGTCTATGAGAAGCTTGACGCGGCGAAGGGGGGGTTACAGTAGTGGGATTTTACCAACAAGTTCGTCAGTTCGTCGCCGTATTCTCATCACAACGACTCAACTTCACGTTTTTTTTGTTCGATTCGACGTTCAACAGTCAAGTCGAGCTAAGCTTTCACGGTTGTGGTGTTTTCTCATCGTTGTGTGACTATTTCTCGTCATTCGCTAGTCGCCGGCATTGCAACGTTATATTTGCAAATTATTTCCGTTCGAATTTTTAAAATATAACAACGATAAGGTTGTTAATTTTCGCCATTTTTTTTTGTATTCTTATTATTTAGATTGGTCGTGGTTTATGGTTTGACTGAGATATAAAATTTTCATTTATGTGCGATTGAGCCCATGTGATTCGATAATTTTAGTCAAATAGCCAGTATTCGTGGATTTTTTTGGAAATACCAATCGTGCTTTTATGGTGTAGTATACGAGTGCGGTTTGAGAAAATTTTGTGTGTGCGTTTTATCACAACTCGATTATTGTTTGTTCGCGTGTTTTGTGCCCGAGTATTTTTTGGCGAATAGAAATGGATCTCTGCGGATCGTTGTTGCTGGTTGGAGTCTGTTTGACAGCCATTTCTGCAGGTGAGTCGATGAAAATTTGCGTTGAGAATCGCCGTGTGTAGGTCACGCAGTGTTAGTGATGACTGGAGTTTGAAGTATATATTTATTTGAATTCGAGTGGCTAGCGTGAATGTTGGGACAGTGGGAGAAGGGGTTTGAAACGATAAGTGACAATAATCGTGTCTAGTTTTCAAGAACTTTCCTCGATGAAGTGTGAACATTAAAATGGTTGATCGAAATTTTTGGTCTATCGATAATATATTGCGTCTTTGAAAATTTTTAATACGTATTTGGTCTACCTTCGATATTGAAGCATCTATACGAGCCTTCGACTATTCACAATTGTAGGGACAGCATAGTGACGAGAACGTGAAGGCAAGATATCTTTTGTAAATAAGTTATTATTGGAAAAATAAGGTCCGCATGATTTTTGACATCCTTCATGCTTCAAAGATCGATAACAAGAAAGAGTAATGAAGTAATTTTAAATGAAATGAAAATTTTTCGGTATTTAATTAATGAAAAAGTAGCTGAATTTTTCGTAATAAAAATTACCTTTCGCCATTGATACTGATTATGTTTCCTTCACCCGCACTGTACGGCCACTCCTATTAAGCTCAGTCTGTATAGCTATATATATAGTCAAAGATACGAGCTTGTTTAATTTTTGTAAACAAAATTTTCGACTTTAGTTTTTCATTCGTGTTCATATGACCTTCAGTTATTATCGGGCGGAGTTATAGTGCTGCGAAAGCCGTTTATTTTTTGTTGAAATGCGTTAACTATAAAATGTATATTACTGAGAGTGTTAGGTGCTATATGATAATAGGCCTGCCCAAAATGATGCTTTGTTCAATGTCTGGTTGGAAATTGAAAAAGATTTGAGTTTCATGAAATGTGAAGGAAATTTCGATTTTGGAAATTTTCGAACAAACGTTATTGGTAGTTAGTAATAATGACGAGACCGAAAAAGCTTTCGAGAAAATTTGGCATGTGGTCTCACTGCGGGTCATTCCAGCAATTTTATTCTGGTTTCATATTTAGGGTCAGCGGGAGGGTTATTCCCTCCGCGGTCCGGACTTCCTGAGATCTTAAAATATCTATTAAAAACAAATTGAATGATTATTTGGTATCATACACTTATGTACATGCATGGGTATTCATCAGAGTCTACCTGTAGCGTGTGCTCTTAAGAAATTTAAAAACTGTTTTAAATATAAAAATTCTAGAATACATTAAACACGTAAAAAAATTTTTCGCTGACTTCGGCGCGAAATTTTTCTTATTAATGCTTTCGAAAAAAAGTAAAGTTCTCGCTCAAACATGTTTTTGGAACACATCTTTTTACGTGACACTTGGGCCCGAATCTATTCTTTCTGGTCCAGTTCGTATTTCGTGTAAGTATTTTTTGATTGAAAAATTCCCACATTATTTCGGAAGTTCGTTTGTCTATGCTGAATATCGGTGAAACACCATCTTGGAAAGTAAATAATTATTCTTCGAATTAACGTAAGTTAGGGTTGAAATTGTTTTGATTTTGGTGTTAATCTTTCGAATTTTTTTGCGCCCTTTCATTGATGTGTCTCACTTCTTTCTCGTTTCTTTTTTTCACATTTCTTTAAGCCGTTGAGATGGAGGAGGGATCGAGGAGGTGGACCACCACACCTCCCTAGCTTTCGGTGCTTTTAAGCATAATTTTCTTCGGAATCAACTCTTTACTGCGTCTATTTTTTCAAAAATAATTTTTCAATAAATTCGACATATAGCCTATCTCCCTTCTTCTATAACATTACAAAATTTTCGTGAATTTTTAAATTTTCAACACCTGAAACAGATGCTAATATTCCGGTTTTCTTGACATGGTACTATCTAGATTGGTTCCCACTCATTGTGTTGTGAATGTTCTGCTTTAAGTTCGAATGAAATTAGAAAATTTCGCATGTAAACCTTCTACGAAAAGTTGTGAATATTTTTAATATTTACTTCAAATTACCCTAACTTCGTCAACTGATTCTCGGATTCATCCTGTTGCTAAATATTAAACATCCAGTTAGACTGAAGAATTATTCTAGAACTCTGTTCGTGAGATGAAGTAGGAAACTCATTTCAGCATTGAGTCCACCGTAGATCATCTGAAAAAGTTGAAGAATTTCTGAAAGCTGTTTCTTTTTACCACACAAGAGTATTTGGGCTAAAAATTGAAATTTGAGAATTACATTAACGTATTATGTGATGGTAATATGGCCAAGCGGGAGACTGAAGACTGTAGCCTTCGAGCCATTTTTCCATTAGTATTATTTTCAACGTTGGAAATGTTTAACCTGAAGTACATATTAAAAAGATTACGTCATATACAACAAAACGTGAAAACAAAGTTTGCAACAAAAAGTGAAAACACTGTTCGCAACAAAAAGTGATAAACATGTCAGAAATCCCCTATGTGTTCAAAATCAAATATGCCAGATCCAAATGGTTTTTGAAATAGGCTGCTAGGTACCTACGAATAAAAGAAATATGTAATCCATTTTTAAGCCCCCATCACATAGGATAGTAGGCTTAACAAAAAGTGAAAACAAAGTTCACGAAAAAATCATGATTACGAAATACTTTCAAGTGGGGATAATGTTTATTTAACTAAATTAAAATTAAATACAAAAATCATTTCCAATGTATCCTCGACTGTGCAAGAAATGCAAATCGTGTAAATTTTTTGCCTAAAGTATGATTTGTGGTAGATATTTGGTCAATATGATATGACTAAGATAACCTTAAATTCTGTTGTCCCTACTAAAATTATGAAAGAAGATTGATTTTCGAATTCGATTGTTTTACCCAATGAAGTTGAAAATTCTTGTACCAAACGTTTTGCGATATGGTGATTTTAACTGCAATGAATTTATAATTTACAGTTTGAAAGGAAATTTCAATTACTAATGTTCGTCCATACAGTTTAATGTCTAGTGTTTTTAATTTTTCTTACATTTATCTTAAAACCAGCATATATGTTGGCTGTAGATTATAAAAATGGCGTAGTTATTTTATTTGCAGTAGTAAATGGTTCATTCTTTTCAAAAAAAAAAATTGTCATCTTACAGACTAATTTCAAAGTTGGTGATTTTAGCATGTATTCAAAAAAAAAACCTGAAATTTTTTGAGTTCTATAATGGCTTTTTGAATTTTGATAGTACACGATGAAACATACAGGGTTTTTTTTTCTTACCTGGATAGCATTTTTGGAAATTTTGATTGAGATGAAAATTTATCAATAAAGTAGTTATCCATAAATGCCAACCATTTTTGAGAATCTGAAATTTCATAAGCTGCCAGATCCGATAGTTTTAATGATGATTACTTGCGTACTATTACTTTTTTTCGTAGTCGAACCGGCCGATTATATCGATATTCTCATTTTAGAGGTTAGAAAACATTTTGTTATATTGCCCGGAAATGGAAGGGTAGTATGGCTTTGGTTTGTGTAGGAGTTGACGTTATTTTCAAAGGTGTGAACCGGTATTGTTCGTTTGACCTGTGACATCCGTGTGTTGAGTTGCTATCTACATGTAAAATATCTCTGAATTATCCTTGTTTCGAAAAACTGAATCGTTTCCATCGTTTTGCAGTCATTACATCTGCCTGACTTGTCTCCCTGATGAATACTCTCGAAAGCCTGAAGTGCGAAGTTGACATGGTAAAATAAGTGCCTAAAAAAGCTTGGCGGTTGGATTTTACTGAACTGAGGGAGGGATGATGGTTACTTTCGATGATAAAACAAGCTATATCGTTAGATGATGTGGCAACTGGGTTTTTGCTTTATTTTTAAATGATTTTTTTTTCTTTCTTTTTTTTAGAATTGTTTTATTTGTCAGGAAAAGTAACCCTAGGGTGGCACCATTAACATCAACTATGAATAAAAAATAGAAATAATAAACACGAATAATCTAGAAATTTTAGAAGTATTTTCTAAAAGAAGACAACAGTTGAAAGGAAGCGATATAGCTATACATATATTTCATTTAATAATACGTAACGAAGATGAAACAGTTGAAACATTATTGTCAGTTGTCACATTTTCTATAAATTTATCGCAAAATTAAAAACGCAGGCTGAAGAAAATGAAGAAGGAAAAGAAGAAAAATAGCGATTTTAATAGGGTTTTTGCCTGCAAAGGCGCTAAAAATGACATATTTTTTGTTCGAGTACCCCTCACTCTTAACCCTTATTATTTTTCTATTGCCTCCAGAATTTCAGAATAAAATTATACTGGTTGAGGAAAAGTAAACCCTAAAATTTTAATGTATTTTCCGACTAAAATGACTACCTGCACCCCTTACCAATTTTTTGTAAATTTCACAAATTTTTACTTGAAAACATTCATTATGAACTTACTTGAAATTTTCATGCATTCCATCGGCCATTTTCCTTTCTTTTTCAGCTCGAAAAAAAATCTTGAAATGGACCCGTTAACCTCTAGGTTGCCACAAAATAAAAAGTAAAGTTAGATAAATTCATTTTACATACTTAGTTATACTAATACGAGGACCAAATCTTCTGCATTTAAAATCCTATCTATATGATGAAACAGGCCTGGAAATATGCAAATTTTCAAAATATGATGTGATTAAAAATCTGCATTTCTGAAATCATCAGAGGTTGTCCTAGGTTGCCCTTTTGAATATTATGGTATCTCATGGGTATTTAACCCCATACATGGAACAAATGAATGAAAAACTTGTAAGAACTTTCACAGAACTGGATCTGAGAAAAGTTTCATTTTTTGTAATTTGTAATTTCCAAATACATTTCACCTGAATGAGATTATGGAAGATCCGAATTTTCATTCTGTACTTATCTGACTAATTATGTGGAACTAATTATTCGAAGGTAATGGGATTCTCCAAAACACTGGTATTTTCATCTAGAATTCAGGTGTGAAATTTGGCATTGATTTTCAATAATAGATCATAGTTTTTCTGGAATTTTTTTCACTCTACATTCGAAGTTTTCTTCTTTTATAATACTTGGTTGTAACCAAATTGGATGGTTTTTAATCGTGTAGCTGAAAAAATTCTGTATTCATGCCCATATATGCATGTTTATGAAACTACATTCAAGGATGTAGATGATACCTTTTTCATAGCAGTTCCACACTGTATGTGATATGAAGATTGGAGACGATAATTTTGTTGAAAGTAGCTTTATAACTCCTGTTATGGTCCTGTATTTCACATATTTTGGAATTTTTAAAAATTTTTATTTCCACATCAAATTCACCAAATAGAAATGTTTTTAGTAAATGATAATTCTCACATTATAGCAATTTGTCTGTGTGGAATAAATTCCAATAAATATAATAAGTATCTCTCAAAATGTGTCATCTTCATTCAATATTCAAGGCTGAAGTTTTATTTTGATTTATGGTAAGAGACCATTTTATGTCTGGTTTGTGTAATATTGATAATAAAATGTTGTATAGTTATACAGTTTTTTGGCTTCAGACCATAAACACTAATATGGAACAAATGTGCCTTTCTTCTTTTTTTTTTTCTTATAATATAGAATTTTGATCCAGGTGCTGTTCTGGGTGTAGGAAAACTTCAATCTTAAATCCAATTTGTATTGTGTTCTACTGTGATTACTGTTTATGATGGCATAGAACAAAGTTTAGAAATGGATTTTGTCCAATTTGTACAGATTATGTAAAAGCAAAAATGAATTTTCAAGTTACTTTCAGATTTTCATACGTTTTTCTATGTACCGTGTTACATACTAAAGAAATAAATATAATATTCAAAGGACAACCCTGGACAACCTCTGATGATTCCGGAAATGCAGGTTTTTAATCACATCAAATTCTGAAAATTTCCGTATTTCTGGACCGTTTTATCATATACATGGGATTTTAAATGCTGAAGATTTGGTCCTTATATTAGTTCAACTAAGTATGTGAAATGAATTCATCTACCTTTACTTTCCATTTTGTGGTTACTTAGAGGTTAAGTTATTGACGATGTACCAGTATTTTAAATTAATGAATCGATTTGCGTTCTTTGTCGCAACTTAATAAGGACAAATGTTTACCCGAAAATGTGTACTTGAAATTTTGAATTTTTCTTTCTATTGATCGAGTCAATGCGACAAAATTATTACAAGCTTAATTTTCCTCGAATTTTCGCTGGTCTATTTTCGAGTGATTCTCCTAGTTGATATTCTCTTCGTTTGCCAGTAAAAAATGAATTTGTCTTGTACGCATTTTCTAATCGTTACATATGGCTGAACTCGGAATGTTCGTTCTTTTCGTCTGTAAACCTGCCACTAGAGTTTTTTCTCTACATGACAGTCATCTTTTTCAAAAATGAAAAAAAAAAAAAAAATTGTACTTGAATGGAATTGTCGTCGTCGATAAATCTTTCCATCGTGTTTTTCATGAAGTATTTTTTCGCTAGATTTCTGTCGGTAACTGACTTATATTTAAACTGTATTCGCAAGATTTTGTTTTTGTCGTTATAATACAGTTTCTTTATCGCATAGAAATTTAGAGGGAGTAACAATTTTTTTTATTATATTATTTTCGTTGACTTTAAATTTTTTATTATAAAAATTCTATTCTTATTAATGGTTGTATTTTGTCTTACATTTCTCAAACTGTTTGATTCTTCGTGATAATTTTTTTGCCTCTGGACGGTGTTCGAGCCAAAATTTATATTACGCAAAAAAAAAAAAAAGTTGACGTTCTTTGTAAGACTTCAAATCCTGCCTGCATTCGTTTAACTTGTGTACAGTGTAATTTATGCTAATTTCACAAATATTAAGTAGGTATTCCTTGAAAGTGAAAATTATGAATCCGTATTATTGTCTCGATGGTTTTACTAAAAACTTCAAGCATTTGTTGAAAAAAAAAATTGTACACCTATAATGTGTAAGGTATATTTATGATTTATAAGCTAATATTGGTTTATTGCTTGTCAGGTAGAAAATATTTTAGATGATACGTTGACTATTTTTCTGTGATAAGATTTCGTTGTCTAAAATTTAAAATTTTTGAAATTCATACATGAAACCTATAACTACATTTAAACACTCCCACGTATAAACAGCATTTTCGAATAATTATTTTTATTTAGTTCTGGTATATGTATTTTTATTTTTAGTCGATGTAAAGATTCTCTTCGACTTTTCTTGTCTTTTCTGCGTGAGGTCGCTGTTGCTTTTTCAAGTTTTTATTTTCTAACCGGTTTCGACTGTGTGACGATTTGTTTGGCATCTTCGTTTCTTCTCTGTTGTTGTTGCCTTGTAGGTGTTTTTGAAATTTAACGTATTTTTTCTTTGCCAGCCGGCTGAAATTTTGTTAGTTGTGTATTGTGTGATAGATCATACCACCGTAGTTAATATTTTCATGTGAGGGCAGGAATGTTGAAATTCCTCAGATATGGAGCCGAAAAAAATGTTCACTGATAGCTAAACAGATTTTTCAAAGTTGAATTGAATGCTAAATTGATTTTCAACTAAATTCAAAATAAAAGAAGAGGTTCTCAATTTGACCCGTATGTATGTAAGTGTATGTGTGTGTGTGCGTGTGCGTGCGTGCGTGCGTGCGTGCGTGTTGTGTGTGTTGTTTGTTTGTTTGTTTATTTATCCGTGAATTTCTGGAAATCTATGATACCAATTTTAATTTACTTTTTTGTTTTACTGTTTTTATTATGTGGAAGATAATCCTATGATGGTTCCATATTATTTTCCTTGAAAATAGCCGCTTTGATGTGCGAGGAAATGAAAAAGTACTGAAACAATTTTATTTATTTAAAAATTGAACCAATTTAAAAAAAATAGAATAAAAATGCACTAAAAACCGAAAAATTACCATTTTGAAACGTTTGATGGATGTACTGGAATTGTAATATAAAGAAAATCCATTAGGCTAACTTGAAAAACTTTTGTTTTAAAAATAGAACGAACTTCACAAAAGAATAAAAATGCGCTAAAAAAATTAAATTAACTCTTTCAAAATTTCTTCAGCAAGATTTAGGGACTAAAAATTATTGAAGTCGGCGCTAATTGAAAAGTTTTGTCCTGCCTACCTACATGATGTGGGAAAAGATATCTGACTTCAGTAATTCTGGTCCCTAGATCTTACTGGAGAAATTTTAAAATGGTCATTCCTCTCTTTTTAATGTATATTTTTGTTACTGTATAATTTATAGATAATTGTGCATTTTAGAACGCAAGATACAAAACCAGCTGACTATTGAATGAATGCCGGTAGGAAAAGGCTGATGCCTCTCATTCATTTGCGGACTTGAGCCGCTCATTGATCTTTCTGTTTACGTAAATAAGTGCAGCGTTTTTAATAGCATCTGGTAAAAGACTTACCTCTATGTTGTCTAAGGTGCTCTTCTGAGTCTTCCCATTGTGAATCACTCAGGTTTGACTATGTGTACCGCGCTACAGTAGGCTCAGTTCCGCCTTTTTGAATGTAGAAATATTGCGTAAATTCACAAAAAAAACTCCAGTTGCTAAAGTATGCGCACCTATGTCCATAATCGTGAGACTGGGAAGGAGGAAATGAGAATCTGCGTTGTATTGGATTATTGGAATCGAGCTAAAGCGTAAAAAATGGGGGTGATAATTGATCACGATCAATTTATTCACTTTTATTATACTTCGCCGAGAATATGGTCACGAGTGTAAGTGAATTTTGAAAGCGAAAAAATTACGCATATTTTTTTTGCCTTATCAAATCCTTCCTTTGCGTGAAAAAGTTTTACTTCTTATTTAACGTAAAATAACGACACTTGTTTTCCACTAACTTTTCTCACAATGTTATTCCGTTCTAACGGTCTGTCGTCTGTCGATTAACTTGCAAATGACATCGAATGCAAATTAGAATGCGATAACCCAATAACCGTTCGAGTGACTAGACTGGCGGAAACAATTTCTGTCCCAAAGGTCCATGTGTCCGTTTATTGCTTTTGTCGTAGAAATTTATAACCACTGTATCTGTGCGTCGTCTTTGAAGCTTTGCTAGATACACGATTTGTTGGCTGTCTCTAAGTTTAATGTCGAAGTTGTCAACCATGTCTTTCTCATTTCATTTAGCATAAATTCGTTTGAATGTGTAAACAGGCTATTCGGAGAGTGAAGAGAAATAATTGAAAAATGAAGAAGCGATGAACTTGGTGTGACGATTATTTAATTTATTGGAAATTTTTCAAAATGGTTTTCTATTCAAGAGGAGAATACAAAAGAAGTTTCAGAAGTCTCAATTCTGTGAATGGAGATTCTTCAAAAAAATGAAGAATATACGAGAAAATTGTAGATCTGTATACACCGTGTGTTTCTGGAACATTGACCCAGCCATATTTCTCCGAAAATATTTATTATTTTTTGTGTAGAATCCGAATCTGCAAAGTTTGTATGCGTTGAGCACATTATGAATGGTTTTAAAAAAATGCATAGGCTACTGCGCCTAATCGATAAATTTTTGTAAATTATGTATGGAACACACATTTTTTCTTTTTTCAATGTGATCAACATTTTCGAAGAAATAAGGCCGAACCTATATTCGTGAGACACACTGTTTATGCTTATTTTCTCGTAATTTTCGGCGAATTAATGAGTCTACTAAACGGATAAATATTGTGTATGTCATATTCGAAGAGTCCCAATAGTTGCGGTGATCATGCCTAAAAATGGTATGATATTTCTTGTTCATCTTGATTTGGCCGCATTACAGAAGTGGATAATAAAGGTATAATGTGAGAGTGGAAAATTCTTTCGAGCAGAGTGAAATGTCATATTTCAACTCGGGGATTTGACGCCTCAATATACGACGGATTGGCGAGGAACTACACTAACAAAACCCCTACCTTTGCCATGAAATGAGAGTTATTTCGCTATAGTGTAGAAAATCCGTTTGTTCTCTATTCCGGAGGCTTTGTTTTTAGTAAAATTTTTAGTTATTTGAAATTAGTTGGATACCGACTTTGTCATTATTTCTGTTTCCGCTGATTAGTTGAAAAATGAAAGTCCGCTTCGTAGCATTGTGTTGCTAGGTTTTCTACTTCTCATGCATTCTTCAGCCGGATTGGCTGATTTTTTATTCATGTGGACCACTATATCCTAAGCGTGTCTTGACATTCAATTAAATCGTTGCTTGTGCATGTGCGTACGTACAGGCGTGGTGTCGGAGGTTGAAATAATATGTTATGCTCGTTCATCGGAATACCTCCGAGAGGGGCTTATACGTGCCACACATCGATTGCGTGGATCGTAATAATTACGTTGTTTCAGATTTATTTAATCCAGTAGTTGTAATGAAAATAGTCTCTCTTCTTTGATATTAACGAGAATGGAGTAGGTACACGGAAGAAATTAGGGACCTTTCAACTTTACCATCGTGTCCGCGCTACTGTATGGGCTAAATATTCCCTCAGCATGAAATATATGTAGGCTAATTGACCAAATTTCAGCTCTCGAAACGTTAATAACCGTCTAGAAAGTGTTCAGATTCTGCGTGTATCATCTTTGAAATGTTTTTGTAAACCCTTTTTTGCATTATATTTGAAAGGGTGCAAAATGTAAAAGTGAGCGTCTATAGCACGACCAATTTTATCAAACGAAACTAACCAAAATTCCGAACAACCACATTCTGTTAAAACTGTGTCCATAATACTTTTTTTTTTAATCGATGCTATAACAAGTCACGCGCGGTTGATAATACCGTATTTTCCGCAAAATCATCGGATTTTACTATCTAATAAATCGTATCGGCTTCATCCCTTAGGGAGCTTTTTCGAGACGAATTGTCCGCCAATAATATTTACACCCTGTTGTCCCTCCTTCTCATTCGCCTCCTCTATCCCCCTGACACGCGTGTACTAAAAGCAATTAAAAATTATTACACGTAACCGAAAAGCAAGAAAAACATTTCGTTAGCATCCAAAACACTTTCACGAAGTAGGTTCGCGACGGTGTATTAATGCATTTCGCCAACGGGTGAGAAGTTGTCAAGCCCATTTCACCTCATGAAAACGCAGCAGTCGGCTTTGCGAATCAATTCATGTGCGTGTGTCATTGTAGGCCTCTTACATATGTACCTGTAGACATTATACATACAACGTTCTGAAATTACATATTAATGAGATAACACGAACTTACAGTTTGAATTAGGGATGGGCTGCTCCGGAGCAGTCTGATTCGAAGAACCAGGTTTTTTAAAAGAGCGGTTCCTGAAAGTGCTCCGGTGTGATAGTCTGCTCCCTGCTCCTTTCTGCTCCGATACTCCAAAGACCAAAACGAAATGTTTTCGGTTTTTTCTAACCCTGATTTTGATTTTTAGCAGCTAAACTGAGTTCAGTTCATATCATTTGTCATTGACATCTCATATAATCAAAGATAACGAGAAGAATCACAAGAGAAATGTTTGTTGTAGAGAGCTAAAATTTTTATGAGTTGTAGTACGTTGGCTTAAAATTTCGTGAAAATTTCAGCTTAATCGTACATTTTATTTTTGAGATATTGCTGAAATTCCGCCAACTCCTCAATTAGATTGAATCCAATTACTTTAATTACTCAGTTGGAACAGAATTTCAGCGATATCTCGACAACCGAAGTTAAGATTAAGCTGAAATTTTTTAGTGATATCGAGATTATGTTAACTAAGTATCCGATGAAAATTTGGTTAAAGTCGTACCTTGGTTTTCGAAGTATGGCTGAAATTCTGCAATTAGATTAAGGTCATATTATTTGCATACGTATTCCATATAATGAAAGTTATCATGAGGAATTATGGGACAACTGTTCTTTGTAGAGAGCTGAAATTTTCACAGAATATTTAGCTAACATACTATAATAACATTTGAAAATTTCAGCTTTCTAAAATTAACAGTTCTCTCACAATTTCTCTCGATAATTTTCATTGCATTGCAATATTTTCAAAACAAAACATATGAATTCAGCCAAACTTTCATGGAATCGGTAGTCAACATATAACATACGTCGATGTCTCTATCTCTATTCTCACCCAATTTCTTTTGGTAACTTTCTATTGAAGGGAATAATTGGGATACTACTTCTTTATATAGCATGAATATTGATGACAGATACTGCTCAGTCCAACATGGTTAGGGTTAGACTAATTTTTGGTTCAATGGTTTTCGTTTTAAATATGATAAAAGCATTTTTGGAGCTGGGAGCAGATTGAAAAACCAGGACCAGGGGAACAAGTTCTACAAATGAACAATTTTGCCCATCGTTAGTTTGGATGCTCGTTCTTAGGCGAAGAGTAACCGACGGATGCACCGTGTCCCAAATACGTATCGCCTGTTATTAAACGAGTTATTGATATTATATTTATCAACTTCGTAAATTTTCGTATGATGCATATTACTCGAAATTAGGCTAATATATACGACTCAAGTTACGAAGTTCATTCAGCTTTCTGTTTTCTGAAAAGTCGAAAAAACATTCAGATGTAAAATAAACGCTTAACAACAGACGTGTTTTAGGCCAGCCGGTTGTATTTTCTGTAGGGAATTTCTAAAGGTCGTTTTCGTAGGGAAACAGCTAGTGCTCCCCAGAATTAGTTTTCCTATGAAGTATATTTAGGTGTTGGTAATATTTCAGCATTTCCAGAAAATTTCGCCTTGGCATAAAAAAGCTTCAAGTAAGAGACTTTCGTGTATTTGAATCAGATTTACTGTTGTTTCGATATTCATCACTTTGGTCGATCAGAATATGCATATCCCCTTTCCCCCTCTAACCATATACAATTATTATAAAATTATTTATAAAATGCCGATTTGAAACATTTTTAATGACTGGATTATTCGAATGGTAGCTGCCTTGTATGCTAATCGCATTGAAAATACAACCTATGCATCGGTAAGTGACTAGAATTAAGTGTAATTCAAGAACCATGTGAACGAATTGACAGAGAAAAAGGTTCTCAGTTTCCTGTCGCAAATTTTTCAAGACTGCAGGAAAATCTAGAAATTATCGATTTTTAGATTGCCTTAAAGAATTATGTTCTTTGAACCATTTTTCATTATAGATCATTAAATCGGTAGAAGGTTGCAAAATTACTTGAAATTTTTTTTCCCCCCATGAGTTATTTATGTTGATATTAGTCTTTATGTAATCTGTGATCATCTTAATGCGGTATCTTTATGATGTGAATACCTACGCGTTTTTTTTAATCAAATTGTATTTTTATTATCAATCGATTCGGTCAAATTTTTCGGGTGACGAATGCCTACCATTAAAAGAAATGAAAATTTTAGTGAAATTGGTTGTATCATCATGTGATGAAGTGAAAATTGTAGGATTGTTTAACAGCTTCCATAAGTTCAGAATTGAATTGCAAATCTGTTGAATAATACAGTTTTCGTGTTCTAAAAGGGTTAATATATATTTTTTTGCTTTCAAAGCAGTCGAAAGAAAACTGTGCATAGCCAAAATTTATACTTTCATTCCTCAATTTATTGAATTACGAAATTTGGTTGGAAGAAAAAAGGTGTAGAAATCGGAAAAATGTATTTTATGAAACAAAAATTTAATTCGGACACTTCCCATGAGACATTTCCCATGAAAAAGTGTTCTTTTTCTTTCAAATTTACATTTAGCATCCATTTCATTGATTGTTGTTTTAGTATTTGGAACATTTGGTACAAATTTGACAGTTTGAAAGAAAATTTCTCATTCTGACATGAGTCATTTCATTATTCCCTTGAAACAAAGTGGTTTTTCCTTTGGTAGTGTTTGAGTGTTCTATTCATAATCCATTTTTCACAATAATTAGCTTTTCAGGGTATAATGTTGAATTATAAATTATTAAGAAATCATGTTCGCTATTTTGGTTATTTTCATGTTTTTTATTACGATCTTTCATTATGAAAACAGTTGAACACAATTTAGTTGGCCTTCTATATTGACGGATAGATTTATTTAGTATCCATGACCCTCACTTATTTAAAATAAAATTTTTTCTTATTGGTTTGTGAACCCATATTTTGTATTATTTTTCGTGTTTAGATATGTACTAACGTTTCAGTGTGTATTTATTTTGGCATTCACTCGCATCTAGGCCGATTTTTCTCTCTTATTATTTTTCCACAATTTTTTAGTCAACGACATTCTTTTGCCAACTAAAATATTGAACAATTTTTTTTTCTGCACCTCTGGACATGAGTTAAAAAATGTAAATAAAATTAGGCTTTTTGATTTTTTTTTGATGCAAATTGCTAAGGAATTTCTAACGATTTTTAGGTAAGATTTGAAAAAAAAAACTCGTTGCCTTCTAGAAAATGGTATGAAAATCTCGGTTTTGTATTCGTCTTGTCTCTATCCGTCTGTCAGTCTGTGCATCTCCAACTTGATCTTATTGTCTATTCGCCTCCAGATATCTATCCTCGTCAGCTCCTTCTTTCTTGTTCCCCCTCTCTTGCTTTCAGAGTGACACGATCGAATTGAAAATAATCGGTTCATTTGTGAAAGAAACATGCATAAAATTCTACACGAGACTGCAGGCAATAATAACAAATTACCAGTTAATGTAGTAGGAGCAAAAATGTTTTAAATGTTTGCAGTGGAAAGGAAGTATTCATTTTCTTGACGTAGAATTTCGCGGTTAATTAGCGAATTCTTTTGTTTCTATACCTGTCACTGTTCATTTATCGACTAATAATTTAATTCATTTGAAGTGTTCGAATTTTTAATTATTTCGGACGGTCGTCTGTCATTTTTATCCGTTCGAACGGCGGCGGCGGGTAATTATTTCCATTTCTCAATCGAGAAGACCTGCCGTTTATATGCCAGACCTTGTGCCGGATACGCTGAAAACAAGTGGACTATAAAACATCATAACTGTCTGCAATCTGTATGTGAAATATTTGATTATAAAAGCCATAATATAGTAGATGTGGCGATCTTGGTGATGTTTGCGGGTGGCAGTTGGCTGGGCAGGCTTCTATGATGGTTCCCTCCGCGATCTCTCTGCTGGATGAGGGCCTGCGCCAAACATGGCTAATTCAACAGCTGATTGCATAAAGTGATTGATGGGTTTGAAAGGTAGATTACTAAATCACGGTTTAGATGTATGAGGTTTTGTAAGTTTTCAGCCTTTAATACTGGGGATTAGGTGCATTTGAGAAAAAACAAACCCTAGCACCAAAAAAAAATCTTTTCGAAATCATCAAAACGATAAAAAATTTTCATTACAAGTACAGTGCACTGTTATTTTTTTGATCTTTTGAGAGCAAAGCTACTTAAAAATAAATTTTGAATAAAGTTAGAACATTTGCTGAATAAGTATCAGAACTCTTCTTTCGCTAAATTCATGAAGAAAAATTTTACTACTTCCTCGTAAAGGGAGAGGATATTGCTAATTGTAAGTACAACTTTAGTTGAAAAGGAATGATTAAATGTGTTTGTAACAACATCCGTAGATCGAGGGACAGAAGAAATTGCCAAAATATGGGTTTATGCGTACAAACGGAGGTTCAAAGGAGAAGTGTGCAAATTTAAAATTTACAATGAATATACATTTAAATTTTGTTACTCCGATTACTGCTTTTAATCTTAATCGATATTATATTAATAATATAATCTTTTGTAATTATAATTTATTATATAAATACTTAAATATTTTTACCCAATAATTTATAATATAAAATTGATCTTAATATTTTAGATATAGTTATTTCTTACAACAACGTTCAGTCTTAATTGATGTTATAGTAATGTAATCTGTTTTAATAGTGGGGTGAGCAAAAATCATTTAAGGCTATCCATAACAAATAGGTCCATTGGGTAAACTGGCTTTTGCTCACCTCAGCATACATGTATGGTAGAAACAAGAGAAGATGAAGATGATTCATGAATCATTGGATGACTATAATTATTTGACCATGGTATGACTCATCCATGATACAGTTTTTCAGTGACTTCAGTCCCGTATCGCATCATGTTTTTGATGTTACGAAAGCAAAAAGACGTCAGTTACATTCTGATTTTTAAATGTAGTCATGTAGTAATTCATATTCATGAATTACCTAATCAATGATGAAACCTTCCCATAGTTGTACTCGGATATTGTATTCGTAAGTAATATTTTACCTAGTATCTGTTCAACTAATAAAGCCTAGGTACTCACATAGGACTCCTCTGCTCATCGGAGGACTCTAGCTATGTAAGACCCATTCCCACACTGAAATCTATGCCTCTTCTTTCCGGTATTCACTATTACGATTTTTGAGTAGAGAGAAAGAAAATCGTGATATGTAAATTAGAGTGAGATGGATAGTCGATAGAAAGAATTGTCGAAGGAAAAAAAAATACATATGTAAATTTTGAAGAGAGAGGAAAAATAAGAAGTCATAAGAAGTCAAAAGGAGACGAAAACAACAGGGACCGAAAGTTCTCTCGATATTCGGTCATAACTATCGTATATGTTATAATGATAATAAGATAATTAGGATAATTAAAATTATGTATGTGGAGGTTACATGAAACAGATCTTATACTTTTCAGGAAAAGGAGAGATGTAAATAGATTCGAGAAAGATGTACTGATGGGATTCGTGAGGCACTGAAAAAGAGAAAAAAAAATTCTCACAAGTTGCCGCCACACCAACCAAACATACACTAATTTTATTTAATTTTATTTTTTCAATGAACATGGAATTTCAAAGCCTCATTGCACTTACCTGTATATATAATTCTTTCCTGGCTCAATATAATTTTATTATTTTGTATGCCTATTTATGTTTGTTGCATTAGTGGATAACATAAAATATCATTCAGTTCAACAGATTTTAATGAAGATAAGTCCAAGGATAATGAATAATAGAATGATTGTGTGGCTGCTGGCGTGTAATTTATATTTGAGGCTGTCGTACGGTTTCAGTTTACACTTACACATCGCACGTTTCCTTTAGACCTTTATTTGTTGCTTTCGGGTCTCTATTTCTGGACTCTGAACTCTTTTTTTTTCTAGTCCTTATTTTTACGTACTTTTCTAAATTTCTTTGAAAATTTAACCATCTTTCCATTTTTTGTCATCGACTGAAGGAAAGCTACTTTCATGCTGTTCAGACTGCATTATTTAACATATATTCCGAATTTAAAGTCCCTATTAGTGATGATACACTTGATACCATGTTTACATTCAGTTGATGACAAGATGTAAACGTGACCAGAAAAATACAAATTATGTTACAATTCCGTTTTTTCCTTGTATTGTGAGTGTATATTACCCCTGCTTCTGGATGTTTAAAATGAAAAAAAAGTTGCGTATCGAACCACCTTACGAAGAAAAGTTGAAACAAGTCACCAGCTCAATTATTGTAGTTATTATTGTAGGGAGTCGAATTATATATCATTTTTCTGATTTCGAGCTCTAGGGAAGGCATAGGTACCATATTTTTACGAGAAAGTTGAAAAGTTCTTTTTCGGAAAAAATAAATGCCAATTTAAACGGGTTATTTCGTATTCGCAGCATGACCCATACAAATTGCCGGAAACCATTGCGTGGTTCATTTCGCAAAAGATTATTTGCTACTTTTAGCTTACATGTGCTGGGCGTTTAGGTTTGGAAAGAGATTCATTCTTTTTTGAACGGAAATAAAATGTACAGTTAATTTCTAGTGACACTGATGTAGTCTTTGGGTACAGCAGTAGACTGTTCATCGGTGTAAGTAAATAGATTCAGTAAACGTGTGATTGTAATTTATCTAGCTAGAGAATTTTCCTCTTCAATTCGTTCACTCACCTATAGACAGACAATAATGGGTCGGGTTCTTTGGAGACTATTTTTTATCTGAGTAATTTTTCACGATTTCTGTCAAGAATAAGGAATTTTAATTTCCGATAATGAGAGATGCTAAATGAGTGATGTTGCAAAAAAAATACAGAGCTTGATTCCAAAGTGAGATTATTTTAAACTGTAGAGGGCAATGTAGGACTTCATTCAGATACCTATATTATGTAATCTCATTATGATAAAAACATGTAATGAGTGGTATCCGAAGAAATGTTTCTTGAGTTTCTCATACATGAGTAATTCCTGGTACAATTTTTTGAAAAATTTTTCAAATCTTCTTTCATTTTATCAAAATTACATTCTGGAAATGACCCAAGGTGCGAGGTTTTGAAAATTTTTAATTTTGATTGCTTTCTTTTAAACTACTTACACTTGGTTTCAAAATGAGTTGTCAAAAATGAGTTTAGGCTCATGGGGTGAATTGAAAAACACAGAATCAGATACTTCTAAACCTTGTGTATCTTCAGAGTAAGTTGAAACTATAACGAAATTTGGGAAATGTCCCCGTTTTAAAGATTTAACTGGGGGTCTAAAAAAAGAGGAAATTTAAAAAATTGTGTGTGGTTTATATTGAATACTGAATGCATGAAAACTTCCTATAAGTATTGATTGAATACTTAATACTTTGAAGAAGGAAAAATAATGTTGAGAAATGTTCTGATTTACTTCCGGGGTCGTAAAAAAATACTTGAATTTTGCATATCATTAACCCAGTATTTCTGACGCATTCTAAAAAGAAGTAAGTTCCGTGGTGAGCTTTTGTATTCACTCACCTAAATGAATTTTCTTCCTTAAAGGTATATTGTTTTGAATTGAAAAAATGTGGAAAATTTTCATCTACTTTTATTAACAAGACTTGTTTGGGTGACACAGGCGAATGGGGTCAATTGGAATAGACGGGGAAAATTAATGATTCGTAGCTTATTATCAACTTGTCTCTTGAAAGAGGGAGAGGTTGTTAGTAAAAGTTTAAAAATGAAACAGTCAAGGTAAAACTTTGAAAAAAACATTGGCTCAGGCGGAAAATTGGCCTGTCCAATGGACTGGTCCATCAAGAAATTTTCAAAATCTACGTGACTTCATCCGCCCCCGTTGGGTGAGCGAAGGTGTAATCAACAACTTTAATTTTAAATTTTGACTGACTTATCATATGATAAATGATTCTGACAGAAACAAATAAATTCACCTTCGCAGTAATTCATATAGATTCATAATTCGAATGTACCGTAAAGATATCATGTAATTAATGAATCATGAATTAAATTTTGACTTTTTTATCTTAAAAGTGATATGTGAATCATGATTTTGATTCGGATCAACTCTATAATGATTCAGCTCAGCTGAACTTGACCTCTCGTTGAGGAATTTTCTAATTGATTTGTTTTTCTCTCGTATTGCTGTAATAAGAACTTCGGAGCCCTTAACTTTGAATGTTAAATATGTGTTACGTCCTTGGTTCCTTCTCTAAAAATTGTTTGTGCTACCAGAAGTGTAAAAATAGAGGTGATTTCATATAGCTGTTTATCAATGATTGATCACATTCGTCGTATTGCAGCCAGACTTGTTTTGTATGTGGTATTTTATCGTCGTCGTTTGTGCTTTATCCGTTTCTGACGATCAGTTCGTGCATTTCTTATTGCTCGGTGTCTTGCAATCACACTTGTCGAATTTTTGTGGTCCGTGTTCTATTTGCTGATTGGAGGACGTATGATCTGTTCGTGCATATGTTATTTTATCGTGAAATCACGTCTTCTACGAAAGTATTAGAAGGAAAAAAAGGAAAAAGAGGAAAAAATTCTTTCTAAATATTTCCCTCGACGATATATTCCAAGTGAAAGAAATGTGAAAATATACAGAAAATGGAGTGTCACCAAGAATCAAAGAGAGAGATAAACAAAATAAAGGAAGAGTGTGTTGCAAATATGCTGTTGTTTGTAGAAAATTTGTTGGTATGGGTCTGTGTGAAGGAGCTATTTGGGTAACAGAAGCACACCGAATTCATATTCGTGGTCAATGCTCTCTCAGCATGCGCCATTTTTGTTAACATATAATAACAAAAATATTCGATTTATAGTGTGAAAAACAGTGCTACTAGTTGCCAAGCTACGGCTGAAATGGATATGTCCTCGAACGAGCGACATTTTCCCAGATCCTCCGGGTATATCATTGAGGGTAGGCTATGTAAAATCGAAGGTGAAAGGAGGGTCAGTAAACTGTTGGTTGACGTTAAAAATTTCGTCAGAACTGTCAAGAAGAGTTACCAGGAAGACGCCTATCTTTTTTTTTTTGGTTTTTTTTTGGTTTTTTTTTGTTTTTTTTTTCTCCACTTTATCATAATTTGAAGTTATTACTTGTCTGGCAATGTTGATCTTTAAATTCTTTAATCATCTGGTCACGTCACTTTCTAATCTCAATGTGTATTGACTCAACTGTCTCGACAGTCGAAGTTGCGGGCTGATGGTGTTTTGTCGAAAATTTGTTATTTTCTTTAGCTGATGGTTTCAACTTGGTGTCGTTAGTTAAGGCAGCTTTCCACTTCGAAATTTGACTGATGTTGAGAAAAATGCCATTTTCTTGGGAATTTTTGAAATTCGTATTTTACTTGTATTAAAGTTTTTTTTTTTTGTTTTTTTTGTACTCCAAATTTCTCACCTCTCTCTCAAAGCGAATTTCAGGGTACTTCCTTGTGAGTTATTATCATAAACCATGTTTTTTTTATCTCTAATTTTTTTAATAATATTCTTCAAGCTCGGTTTCAGGATTTCTTCTTAAGGGGGAGGGGAGATTAAATCACATTTTATAATATTCATGAATTTTTCGAGGAGGGCTTAATAATTTTTCACCTACTTCATAGACGTAAAATTTGAAAAACGGAGTAATTGTGTTTTAAATTGACTTTTTTTTTGCTCTCGGGAATTGTGCCCCAAATCCCCCCTTAGAACCAGCCTTGTTATTCTTCATCTACAATGTATAAAAATGATTTAACAATCCCCTTCTCACCTTAGGCGATTTTAATGAAATTTTTTAACTATACTTAACATCAGTGATATTTCCTTGTGAGACTGCTGGGTTTGCAGCTCCTTTTCTCTGGTACCTTCTCTTTCAATAACAAGTATTGATTGACCACATGTGAGAGAGATTATTGGGGGGTGGTATTTACGTTGGGCTGAATTTTTTTGGATGGGAGACAAAAAGAGGGATTGAAAATCGTTAATTATGTCAATTAAAAATTATGTTTTTGATTTGATTGAGACTTAGCCTAAATGTTGAGTCGTTCAGTTTGCTGAACTTATGGAAGAAAAAAATTCGTCCGGTTGACAGAAATGTCATAAAATGGTAGCAAATTCTAATTTTCAATGATGAATTTATGCCTGGATGCTAAACTTTAGGAGTAAAATGAGAAGATAGTTATAAGTTACCTTAGTTAATAAGAAAGTGAGAAACATTATAATACTATCTTGAAATGGCTGTGACACTGAAGGAAGAAAAAGAAAACAAACCACAATGAAAATGCATTCCAACAGCCTTAAGTTTGCTCCTAAATTTCCAACTCTAATCCTTCATCAGCACCTGTATAAAGTAGGTTACTAATTAGTGAGATTAGTTGAAGGGTTAACCTTGTAAAACTCATATTTGGACAAATCTGTTCTCTTAAATATATTACACTGGTGCTGAAAACAGAAATCTACTTAAAACGACGATTTGAGCTCAGTTAGGCTGATTTTTAATTTTAATGTATAGGTCGATTTGTTTTTTAAATTTTACTGTGTTCCCATTAAAAACAAACTTACTCCTACCTCAGCTCTTTTAAGTTCATTTTTAGAGTATGCATATGATTTCTGTTTCCTTTCTTCAGTTTTATTGAAAAGATTTATCGTACTAAATCAGAAAAAAAATTTTAAACCAAGATGTCAGACATTATTCGGACAAATCACTTTGCTTACCTCCGGGCTTAGTTATTCAGAATCGCTGGAGAAGACCGTATGACCGTATAACCGTATGCTGTATCTGAGCTGCGCAAACCTTCAACTTTTCGTTTTGATTTGAGGCATTGTATTTCATGTCTCTTCGTGTGAATTTCTTCGTAGGCCCAAGCAAAATAATCCAAAATGTTGGCATTGATGATGGTGATTTCAATAATAAAGGTACCTACTGTAAAAATCGTTTTTTGAAACTCACGCAGTATTTTATGCTCAAAATTTGATAATTTTTGTCGATCAAATTAAGTATTTTTTCAGAAAAATCGTTGCTCGAATCAATCGAACTATGAAAGAACAAATCAGTAGATCTTTTCTTCAGCTTGACGTAGAAAATGTCTCCGAAATATTCGTAGATAGCCTGTTTCGTTGCGATTTAAAATTATAAATAGATTTTTCGAACTAGCCTACGTTATTTCGCTTCGCATACCGTGTAGGACGAATTCAACTTTTGAAAATGGATTTTATTGTCCAGACGACAATGAAAGGAATGAAAAATAAAATAAAATGAAAAAAATGATTAGGTACGTTCGAAAACATCGTTAATTTGGCGGATACGTGTTCAACTATGAAAACTGTGTGACATAATGGTATAATTCTTCGGTCTCGGACGAAACCACTCGCTAAAGTCGAAAACAAATTCTGTATGCGATGGCCCGAAAAAAAAAATGCATTCTCCATGAGTCATATACAGTGTACGGTACTGTATTGGCTGCCACATCGAGAGACAATAATTATTCTGTGCGCCAAAAATTTCACTAATTTTGTAAAATTTCCAAATAAACGTCGAATTAGTTTTCAAATTTTTTTATCCTCGCAAATTACTTTAGACATTCGCCATATTTTGTATACGAAAGACGTTTTGCTGTACACGCTTTAGGTACGCACCGATTAGTTTGAATGCATCCAGCCATTGATTTTTTTCTTTGTCCAAAGATTTGATGGCCTCGAAATTGACTGGAGGTTGTGAGAATTTAATTCGATCAGGTGCCCAGAGCAAAAAGTACATTGATCGCTTAAACCTCATTATTATTTTATTTATTTGTTTTTTTGTGCGTACGTATGTACGACCGACGATATCTCGGTTGGCTGATCTCTCCAAAGTACTAATGGACGTTTTCTTGGCTCAGTTTGCCTGTATCAGCTAAATAATAGAGGGCAGGGGGCGGGGAATCGTGCATATCGTCGTTTCGCAATGACAACGCTTTGACTCGAGCTGTGATCGCGTTTAAAAAAATTCTACGTAAGGAGGAGCACTAAAAACTTAGTCGAGCTTTGTTGTGTACGTGTAGTATTTCCAGCTGTACTATTTTGTATGTGTGCGTTTGTATTTGTGTCGATGTGTGAATGTGTTTTGTTCGTGAGAATGTATGACGTGCATTATGAATGTTGTTCGTACATATTTGTCATCATTATTTGGTGTGTGGTGGCAATGATAAAAATTTTTTTTCAATCGAGTCGTTTCCTCTTCTGCAACGTTCCTTTTTGGGGTCATGTTTGTTTAAGTGACTGTGTATAAATTGCAAAATATCGCTTTATCTTGAAAGTTAACGTTGGAGAAAAGTAATAAAAAACAAGTCACTTGAGTTTTTGGTGATTCATATTGTTTGAGTAGGAATAGAACGGATAAAATGGAGGGGAAAAATTTATGCTTTATCGAAAGTTAAGATAAAAAAATTTCTCTCAGAAAATTTACTCTTTTCTCGAGTACTGGAGAAATTACTAAAAATTTCTGATTTTTTATTTTTCGTTGGCGAAGTATTTTTTTTCAGTTACTCTTGGTACCTATATTATTTATTTATTTCTATTTCCTTTGATATCCTTCTCCTTTCTCTTTGTATATTTCTCGGATCTGTGAGCCCACGTAACTATAAGAAATTTCTCAATTAATTTCTATCATATTGAATACAATTTATCGAACCAGATTCTTGATGGTAAGTCTGCGACGATTTTTTGCATCTCACTTGAATTTTTAATGTCGTATGGAAAGCATATAATCCTGTAAATGAATTTTTGAGGAGAGTATCCAATACGTGTCCTTATTTTTGGAGTACCTATCCGAATCGCACGTTTGGAACGTTATATTAATATTAAAACTTGGATTTACGTCAGTTGATAAAGTTAGGTTTCGGTGTGCGCCTTAAATTTATGATAATATTCAAAATGAAAGTTTTCTGAAAACAAAAGGTTGTGGTAATCTCATTCTATATGAATACGACCAATAAAGAGCTGGAAAAATTCACTTGGACCGAAATTCCATTCGCTGTAAAAACACTCTGTTGAATAAGTTTAGTAGAATTACAATATTTTGATATATCTTGGATGAAAAACCACAGAAAACACAAACTTTTTTGTTTGAATTAGGGACCCACGTCCCCTCTCATTGAAACGGAAAATTGAAAGTTTGATTTTAACTTCGAATATGAAATTGTAAATCCAAAAATGTGCAAACAGAAAATTATATTTTTAAATTTTATGACAGTTGAAAATAAAAATTGTATGGGTTTATAACTATTTGGACACATCTTTTGAAGTGACAATCTGTCACTCTGTCGAAAAATTACATGTTTTTTATTGCTAGTAATTAAAGAATAACAAATTATTTTGTAAATTTATTAGCAATGTCTTTGATTTATTGTTTTTTTATATATATATATATTTGACCTTGAGAAAACGAAATTTCCGTATGCATGCAAGACAGCTAGAGTGACACTTACTTGTTTTTAATAAAAAGAAATTTAACAGATTAGAGTTTTTTCTAGAGAAAAGTGATACGTGAAATTTACGAAAGACAAATTAAGTAATGCTATATTATTATAAAACGATTGTATGTTTAGACAACAAACTCGTGACTTCGTTGTTCTTTCAAAACCAAACATCCCAAAATACCATAAAAATATAATTTTTCAAAGCATTTAACGAAAATTGTTTATAAGTTTTAATTCTTCATTATTTCATATGTGACACGACCGGAACCTTTGACCTTAATTACAGCTTTCAGGCGGAAGTTTAAACTTCAAAATTCTAATGAGACCTTAAATAAAACTTTTTAAAGAATAAATGAAGCTCTCAGAAAATAAACTTTCATTCTTTCATATAATGCCATCAAAACTTTCGAACTTAATTACAGCTTTCACGGTTGTGCTATCAAAACCTAACAAAAATGGAACTCATATACCTACAGAAAACAAAACCTTTCAAATCAAAAATAAAACTTTTCGAACTGAACTCAAATTCTTTCAGATTCGACGCCATCAAAATTTTTGAGCAGAATTACAGCTTTATCAGATTTCAGACCAAAATTTCCAAAAGACCCTCAAAGTGAAACCTTTCAAAGAAAATTGAAACTTTGCAAAGTTAAATCTTGATTCTTCCATATTATGTGGCATTACCGAAACTGTTGAGCTTCATTACAGATTTCAGTGTAGATCTTTCGGAACCAAACTTCCCTAAATACCTTAATAATTAAACTTTTCAGAACTTGAATGAAACGTTTTGATTACACCTTTTAGAGTGGGGATTTCAAAACCAAACTTCCAAAAAGATCTAAAAATTAAATCTTTTGGACCAAAAAGGAAACTGAGACCCTAAAAATGTAACCTATCAAAGTAAAGAGGAAACATCTTAACTCGTGAAACTTTCATTTTTTCATAATACGTGACATAAACTTTCAAGTATGATTACAGCTTTCTGGATGGAGCTTTCAAAATCAGAATTCCCGAAGGAACCAAAAAATAAACTTTTTCAGCATAAACGAGCATAATAGATATCATTGAAACCTTCGGTTTAGTCACAGGTTTTCAAGTGAAACTTTCAAAACCAAACTTCCTAAAAGATCTTTAGGCATAGAGAACTACGTTGAGCTAAAATTTCGTGAAAATCCCTTAGGTAGAAATGATGTAATGCTGTTACAAAAAAAAAAAATCTATTATTTTATGTTCCAGATATAGTCTAATTGATCTTAAGTGAGTTGAAAAATACATTGTATATTTTCCGAACTCCTGACATTTATTTTTTTACTAATCTGTGATCTTTATTGAGATTTCTTCTAGCCTAGTTTTCAGAGAAATCTGCATTTGTATTCCATTTAAAAAATTAAAAAATATAAAAAAAAGACTCAAATCCCTTATTATTGAAATTATTAAAATTATTGCTAAAATACGGAAAATAGGTGTACATAAAGAAGAAAGGACGGTAAATTTTATATAAATTCATGTGATTTTTGGAAATTATTCAGCTGTTTTTTATTGTAAATTTTGTACGAAATTTCTGTTCGGAGGTATTGAAAATTATAATTTCGTGAATCATTCGGAATCTAGTCAATTACATATTATTATTTGATGCATGAAAAAATGAATAATAAATACCTGTGACATTTTATAGTAATGGTGAGAAATTACTATTCGAGTAAACACTGGAAAAGAACGCGGCTGGTAAGAAAAAATTTTAGGCCGTCCGTTCTCGCTGGTTAAGTTCTTCCTTTACAATACGTGATACTTTCTTCATCTTTTTTATTGCCGCCTCTGTAGGATATTGTGTGCTCCTGCACCCTTAAAACTCATCCCTTACAATGGCAACGATTAGGTAACTGGAAGAGAGACGAAGATTTTTTAGTAGGTTTTCTATTGAAAATCTACTTATTAATCTTGTTGTCATAGCACGATCTGGGGTCGGAGGTAGGTACGTTTTTCGGTTCATAACTCTTGGAAAATTCTGGCACTAATAACTCAAATTCATAATTATATATAGGCCAATTTGTTGTTTCTACGGTACAGGTCTCAATTTTTATTAAATATTCACGAAATTTGGAACAAACATTAGCACTAATCCAAGCACTTGACCTATTGATTTTGTTACGGATCGGCCGTACGGTACTTCCGGTATGGCTATTTTCGTTTTTATTTTAGCTATGAAATTTATAATTTTCGATCAATAGTTACGAAATTTGAAACAAATATTCACTATGATATATTATAACTTGCTTTAAATTGTGGTGTGAATCGGCCGTACGGCACTTCCGGTATGGCTATTTTCATTTTTGTTTTGGCTATAAAATTATTAATTTTGGATCAATAGCTACGAAATTTGTAACAAATATTACAACTTGTTATAAATTTTGGGCAGAGTCGCATGATACTTCTGGTAACACTATTTTCGTATTTATTTTACCCATGAAATGCGTAATTTTGGACCAATAGGAACGTAATTTGGAACAAATATATATTACGATCTATCAGTAAATTTTTACTAACTACCTAATTTCACATTTTTCGAAAACCTACTTTTTCTAACGGAGCTGCTGCTGCGTTAAAGTTTTTTTTCTTCTTTTTGTAATTTTTCATTTCTGCGTATTTTCATTTATGAAATTTACTCTCCTCCTGTTATAGTTTTTTTTAGCAGCATGGGAGTCGTACTCATGAAAAAACAATCAGTTTTTGGGGGTTTAGATTTAACGATTTTTTCGTTTTCAAAATTAATGAAATTGTCGAGAGAAGAGACTTCTTCCGCGCGAGAGTATTCTTTTCGTGTATTCTGATAGATTCGTGTAGAAGGGAAATGATACAAATTTCTCGTTTGTTAACATCGCTTGAAAAGGATGCAACTTATCCAATTTCCTTTACTTTCTTTATTAGTCTATTGGTTTGCGAGGAAGAAGGGAGAGTTTCATGCTAAAGAGGACTTTAGGTTCGTCGCATGAAACCAAATATCAGTTATGCGTATCTGATTTTTTTTTTTTTTGGAGTATGCATGTGAATAAAGTGCACCTGGTGTCGGAAAGGTTTTTCAGGTGCATAATTTTGAGGAGGAAGTTATTAGTTATAATTTATCTCTGTTGCATGTCAGGTGCCAGAAGGTGGAAATATAGTTGTGTGAAAGTTTATGCCCAGTCATACAATAACGAATTAAACTTGAATTATTGTAATTCTGTTCAGGTGAGCAGTAACCCATTTTGAAGTGGTGAACCAAGATTAATACCGAAATCGATGTTCACTCGTAATTGATGCAATTTGTCTCCAGTAATTGAAGTATATCTACGCTAGATATATTTTGTTGAATAGTATCAACTTGGCATAAATTAAACGAAGATGACTTCGAAATATATTGGAAATTGTAGCGAGGTGGTAATTTTTACTCGTATTGAAAGCAGTGTTTTAAAAGAAATGCTGAAAAATTGTCAAAGTTTCGTTAATGATTCTTCGATTATGAAATTTTTTCAGCGTTGGCGGTCGATATTGAGTTGTAAATGCAATGAAAACTCTTATTCGCTCGAGTCTTTAGTCTTCAAAATTGTTATTAAGTTTTATTTTGGCCTTAACCCTTTTAATGCTGATCCTAAATGAATTCGATAGTTGTTTTTTGACATATGATAAAAACTATCTTTCGTTGCCAGTCTAAGAATATTTTACGAGTACATTTTTGTCTGCCATAATTGTTTTGGTTGACGTTCTGTTTTTCTTCCTCTTGAAAAAATTTTTTTGGGTTACTTATACTTGTTTTTGAATTAATTTCTCTGACAATGTAACTTTTTTTTAAAATGAAAACTGCGTATAAAATTAAATTGAAAGATTGATCGTTTTATTTTTCCGTTTTCTTTTAAAAAAAGCTTTTTTTCGTCGTTTTTTATTTCTCTTCTACTCTTTGGAGCACTTTTAGTTGTTTTTTTGAATTCTTTTTGGTACCTACTTACCTAGATGCATCGATTTGAAATATGGAATATTGTATAGAAATTTTTAATTTATTAGTTATTTTTATAGTTTGAGACGCTGGAGAATGGAGACGATATTAACAAACTGGAAAGGTATCTAGTCCTTCAATCATCTTGTCCTGGGGCAAAATGGCAATAAAAAAAAGATCTACTTCGTATCGTCCATTGGCCATGTATGTATACGTTGGTAGCCACAGTTTGGTAAATTAGCCAATGCAAGAAAAAGTGTTTGTTGAAACTGCGAACTCGTTGGTCAGGTTCTAGTTTGAAAATTAATGAATATTTATTTTTTTCCTTCATGAAGGATAGGTTACTGAAACCCTCCTAAACAGGTTGAATGAAAATTGACGAAATAAAATTTTGTATGTCCGGTGTCAGTGCCGTTTTTTAACCGATTTATAAAAAAAAAGAAAAAAAAAGAAGGTTATCAATACGATTGGTTTGTATGTTTTTTTTATTTTCTGTTGTGATTTTTGTGTGTGTTTCCAGCATAACTTCCCACCCTGGGTTCTGATTTTGATGAACATTTTTTTGAATAATCTATGAATCTTTGAAAATAAACTTTTCGTTTCGAAGTAAAAATGACACGAATCATCAGGTAAATGAAACAAAAAAACATTGAAAAATAATTATTTTTCTAAATCGAATCAAGTTATAATAAAAACCAATATAAATGCGTTGAAAAGACAAAAATTAAAATTTTTTTAACATCTCCGGCCGAATTTAGGGACTTGAGTGGCTGAAGTTGGACTAATTGAAAAGTTTTTTTCTAAAACTAGACGTTACTGATGTATAAGACTACGTGATAAAAGAGAAGAGCGCCGACTTAAATAATTCTGGTGTTTAGATTTTGCTGGAGAAATTTTAAGTGTTTTTTTTGGTTTTTTTTTTTAATGTTTTTCTGCTGTCTATTTCGTAGCTCTCAACGGAAGGAGAGTCTAGGCCGTCAGAAAAATTTCAGGTTCGGGGGAATAAACTGATAAGCTCTCTCAGTGCCATATGTAGGATTTGCCTTTGGAGAGGCCTTAAAAATGGAAAAAAAATTATTTCCTGCCCTTGTGAAGAAGTCGGGGTCAGTAACTTTGGCACACTTCTCTCCTCTTTGAGGCCCTCAGGATAGGGGTTTCACTCGCTGCTTTTCCTTACTTTCAGGAAAATATAACTGTAGTGTTCAGTGCAGTGGCGGTACCTGGAAGTGGGACCTGTGGAAAAGCGCCTATCCTGAGTCGTAGATCACGAATATATAAGTCGCTCAAATTTTTCTCTACACAGTATATATGTGGATAAATATATATTTGCACTTTTTGCTCATTTTGGCATTTTCTGGGAGTCTGTAGAGCCTTCACTGTTTGACCCATGGCAATGAAACTTGGGGTAGTGTTAGGGCTATACGTTTGTGTTAAAATTTTTGAAATTCATCCACCAGTTTTGGAGGAAGGGGTTCTCGAAGTGTTGCAAACCCACCATATTGTCATCACGGTATCTCCCGTAAATTAAAAGATTTTGGCTTAAAATTTTTATGACGGTTGGAGACAATTAGGGACTGGTTTGGTATTGAATTTGAGTGAAATAGGTCCCCTCGTTTTCGAATGGCCGCCATTACAAAATTTGACACTTTTGGAAATTACACACTTACTGCGGTTGATGCGCGGTAGAGATGTTTCTTATTTTTCCACTGAAAATTTGCTGACCCTCAAAATTTTCCCACTGAAGGCGATGCGCCCTCGGTGTCTCCCTGTTGAAAGCGATTCATGTGATTATTTACTTTTTAAGCTATGTTCAATTTCAGTACTCTAAAAACGGTGTTTTGTAGCTCATATCCACATTTAAAAACTGTCGAAGTACTCTACTCTTTTCTCTGTTTCTGTCTCCTTTTTCTGTTCCTCACCTTCTCGGTGCTTTCCAAGCATTTTATGATGCCGTTATTGCGTACTTCGCGCTGTGAATACGTTGCGTAAAATTTCTCGCGCGTTGTTAAATGACAAATGGACTAATGACGCGAATGCATTGAAAACTTTGAACGTAGCCAGTGGTAAACGAGGTAATTAAAAATTTTATTTATTTTTTATTCAATTCGTCGAGCTAACCAAATTTTTCCCTTCAATATATCGTCGGCATTTTGAGAAACTTATTCATTCCTTAGTTAGTCTCAATTCTGCAATGAGGATGCAGTGTTTAGTGATCGTAAAAAACAAGGGAAACAATAATTGAACTGTACGAGACTATAATGTGTAATATTTTTGTCTCTTATGTGTGCAATATATTATGTTACTTGAATATGCTGTTGTTATTTGTATCCGGTAATTGTTATATCATTCCTCCTCCTCCAACGTTTGCCCAGGTCCACCGAATAGAACATATTCCGTAAAAGAAAAATTCAAAAAAGTATTGAATACTAGCCGCCCCTGTTGCCAGCCAGCTTCGCTTGGCTTACTCATTGAAAGTAGGAGTCATTTCAGAATACGTGCAAGATTTTTTACTCTATCATTTTCGGATGCTTTAACCCTTATAATATTCTTGTAAATATTTTTTTATATATCTTTTTTTTATGTGAATAAATTGTTTCGTCAGCGTAAACTACTATTTGTAACTAACAAAATCGTTATATAACTTTCTCAAAACTCAGAATAAAATATGTACTTGTATTTGTTCAATGTTGATTTGTCTTTAATAAAATAGTATATTGTGTGAAAAGTGTGTAACGTGGGCCAGCTTTTTTTACCGAGTGTGAAGAATTTGCAGCCAAGCCGAAGGCGAGTGCTGCAAACTCGACACGAGTTAAATTAACCCACAATCACATGTCGCACACTATACTTTTTGGAACTAATGTACAAAAAAAAAAGTATAGCAACAACTCCCACTCCCAATAAAAAAAAAATTTATAAAGGAAAATTTTGGAAATTATAGCTGAAAAAACACAAAAATGGCAAGTTTTCTATTATTTTGAGTTTTTTTGTTCGTTTATTTTCAAACAGCTAAGAACAGTTAACAGATTATGAGGAAAGTAGTTCCAAGTAAATTTTTTACTCGTTTTATTAGTACTAATCCCAGATTTCTAGCTTAAACAGGGGCTAAGGAATCATTGCGTGAGAGAAGAGAGGTTTCTTGATTTAAAAAAAAATTTTTTTTCATCAATTTGCGTTTTTTTCATTTATTTATTTTCAAATTTTTAAAAATGATTAAAAAATTAAACGAAAACTTAATTCAGGTAAATTTTCTCCTCTTTTCAGAGATACCATTTTTATCTCTCTAACTTAAATAGTAACTGAGGAGTCATTGAGGGAAAGGGAAGAAGTTTCTAGATTATAAAGTATGGTAAATCTTTCAATAATTTGCGTTTTTTTCGTTTATTTGTTGTCAAATAGCCAAAGATAATTATAAAATTATGTGGAAATTTTTTAAATTTTATCCCCTTTCGATCATTCCAAACCCAAATTATTTGAGACTTTTTTTTTGAAAATTGACATATTGTGTTAGCGAATAGTTTTTCACAAAATAACTAAATAATAATATCAAAATTATTATATTTTCGAATATTTTACTCCTTGTTGCGCAGAATTCGGATGCGCGAGAGATGGTGAAATTATCGTCTACTTCGCAGGCCAAAAATTCGTTTGTCATTCGCTTTACATGCATGTAAAACTCGTTCTTTTATGCATGTGTTGCAAAAAATTAATATTTGTTTGTTTTTTGTTTTAGGTACGTTTCTTGTGACTGCTACAATTTTAAAGTTCGTGTGAAACTGAAAGTATCTACCTTAACATTATGAATGTAGTCAACATTGGTATGTACCTAATTAAATTATTTAAATGAAACCGTTTTCAATGGCTCAATTAATTTTAATTCGAACGTAGAGGCATATTCATTGGCCGCCAAACATAAGGTGCTCACGGGCCCGAGCACCTGTTGAGATATTTCTACCAGTGCTCAGTATCCTTTGAAAAATTACAAAAAAAAAAAAAAAAAAAAAAAAAAATACATTACGGCATATGAGAGCATGGGCAACAATGCAAGAGCACCTATTATTTTTGTTTTCGAACAATAAATTTTTTCACTCCTTAGAAAAGTTGTAAGTTGCCGCCTGTGGGCATATTTATTTTTGAACCAAATAAGACCTAACTTTAAAGTAAAACTCCCACGCATTACCTTTTTTGTAAAAAGAAGTGAAGGAGTCGAAAAAAAGAGAAGAGAGAGCGAGAAGAAGAATCGGTAGATGAAGGTGAAATAAGTGGTGCAAGTGTGGTGGATAAAGTAAATTGGAGTGAGGGAGAGAAGATGAAAATATGTACGAAGGGAAAGGGGTGTAAAGGGGGATCATACATACGTGAACATCGATCTCTAGACTCCCCTAGAATTTTTTTAGCCGTAGGCCTACTACTGCATGGTGGCAGCAAGGGGATTGGTCACGTTAGCGAAAACTTTTCAAGTTATGATATTGTAATAATTTGAAAGACGTAACCTTTTACTTCTGTAAAAATTCTGTTTTACTTCTATTGAATTATATTGTTACTAGGGCTCTTCTTCATGGGTCAATTCTTTTCTTCTGCTTCTACATTTTGCAAAAATATTTCAAATGAATTTATCATGTCGAATATCGAATATATTGAGAAATTCTTGATTCAGTTTATAATTTTTTTTGTTTCAATTCTTATCTTTCGATTAAGAATCTCGTATTTCGGACTACCCAAGATTGGGCTTAGTTCGAAAAATTTTTTATTTGTAATGAATTTCAACTCTTCAAATGAGTCTGTAACTAAAGTACATTATTGAACCTAATCCATTACGTTCGATTCTCTGTGAAGCATTGTACTCTTCGATGTTGATAAATTTTTTAGTAAAATTGAGAAAACATTCTGTCCGGCAGCTTGATAATTTCACCGAAAAGCAGTAATCACTTTCATCAATTTCCTGCATCATCATTATTACTTGATAAACTATGAAAATAAGCTTTTCGGATGACGTAATCAGTAGGATACTCGGTCACTATATGTATTTATTTTATTCGATCCTTTTTCTCATGTATTTTAGTTTTCCGCCTCTGCTACGAGGGAGTCATAACTTCCGTATTTCGATTTTTGACTAGGATAGCATGGGTGGAAAAGAAGTGGCGGCAGAGAAGTTGAGGCGTCTACCTTGTATTTATCATACACGTTCGAGCGAGAAAAAATCGATTCCAAAGGCGCCCATCGTCAGACACCCAAGACCCTATGCACCAGCGCCAAATCGTAATCATTTTTATTTTTTATTTTTTTTGGTGCTTTCCAATTTCACTTGTATAGTCCGTGGCCTTTCATCTGCGAGAGTTGTTTTCGTGATGAGAATAAGAATGGAAAATTTATAGTAAAATGTTTCTCTCCCTATTCGAGTGACATGAGTATGTGTGTTTGTGTGTAAGAGAGAGAACAAATTCGTCAAGTTATACCTACTGTGAGTAACTTCTTAGATATTTTTTCTCTAAAGAGTTGTTGATGGGTTTCTTTTATGTATAATGTGTGTATCTTTTTTGCTTTTTGTATGTACGCTGACGCGTTTATGCGTTCCATCGTTAACTCAGTATAGATTAAAACGCGATTAAAAATCTATTTTACTAAAAATACCGAGCATACAAAAACTCAACTGTATTACAACAATAACAACAACGACTAAAGAAAGAGAAGAGTGAAGAATACAAAAAAAAAAAGTAAATTTTTAACCAACGGTGCGTGACAGCTTCCGGCTACGCTTTACCACCAGCTCCAGCAGACCGGAGCACAAAGCCCAAACCTTGAAACACTTACTTACACAACAACAAATGGAAGTTGAAGAGTTGTAGAGAACATCGTCAGTAGAGTGCCTGTGTGGAATCACATATGGAGGGGGTGCTAGGGGTTGTAGAGGTAACCGATCAGCACCCGTTATCCGTGAATTTGTGTGTGTAATTTTTGGTACTACTTGCCCTCCCTCCCATCATCTTCCAGTATCCGTTAATTTTTGAATTTTCTTTATCATATTATTTTTCATTTTGAAATACATAATATTTGTGGAGTGGCCTCGATTCTACGAGCTTTTCCTCATCCGGATTAAGATATCCGTTTTCGTATTAGGCTTTATAGTGTTGAGAGTTGGGAGTTCTGTTGTTTCTGTTAACGGGTAGGTGTGGTTGAGAGTGAGTTTATATGTGCTGGATCCATCAGTGAGGGGGTAGAGGTGAAGGAGGAGGTGAAGAAGAAGAATAATGAAATTATTCCAGAATATAAACGGGTTGAAAAAACTGGCTGCTCGTCGTGGTTTTTTTTTTGTGTTAGATTTCGTGCTGGAAACCTAGCTAGTACCAGTAGTCATCATCTAAGCACGCGGTATCTTATCTTGACCATCTGTTGTGCTGTGGAGGATGTAAGATGTTGTCTAGTCATTTTCAGTTGCTAGGGCTGCACATTTAATCAACCTGGTATCCAAGTATTGTGAAGTTTTCGTAATTTTGTTTGAGAGAAATTCTTTTTGTTTGCTCGTGGATTACAGCCCTACAGGACAAAGTATTGGGATAATTTTCCGAGACCTCTAAGATTTCCGAAATGAAAGCATAGCAAGTTGAAATCGGGGAAATGCCTCTGTGGATGATTTTTTATGGCGGAGGAAAGATTAGTCGTTACTGAAAAAAATTTGATGAATTTTGACGCCTTTCGTCTGGTTTTAAATTTACTAAAGATTCTCGCCGAATTGACGTCTCTGATTGACTTCATCCTTGAATAATTTATACTCCAAAAATCTTCAATAAAGAATATAAAAAGTTCGAAATGCGCACAATTCGAGGAAAAAAATTTTTTTTTAATGGAAATGTTTTGCCAGAATTTTCATCGTATCTTTTGCAAAGCAATACGATTCTGTAATATATTTTCATTGTAAGGTAATTAGTGTGGTGTGCTCTGGTTGAAAATCAAAAATGAAAATAGACCAAACATTTTTTTTAACATGTCTTAATTTACAGGGCATAAAACGTTTTTATGATTCTCTTCCTTTAGGCATTCCGATTCTTTGAGGTTGAATTCCAATATTACTTCAGGTTTTCAATTATGCTTGTCGAAAATAAGATAAATTTTGAGAACAGTTGCAGAAACTTAGATAACTAGGTACTTCATATTTTACGAGTCCTCATTTCGTTCCAAAATTAACATGAACGTTCGGTGTATTTTCTATTTTGCCGCACCTTATAAGCTTTTATTCTACTCTCTATTGCGATTTTAAAATATACTAGTACTGCAGCCAACCTTCCGTAACGAAATAATGTTTATTTAGCATGAAGTTTAAGTCAAACAAATAAATAAATATTTATATAAATAAAAGCTTATCTTTTAAAAGCTCGTTTTAACTTGAAATTATTTGAATAGTGAAAGCATAGGCACCACACTTCAAATGTTGTTAGAAGCTTACTTTGAATCTTAAATGAATTCTTTCAACATATAGTATAGGTTCCAGGATGGCTTGCTCTCAGACAAGAATTCACGACGAAATTTCTACCCTAAATTTCAGTCACGTATTAAAAAGTAAAATTTGTTCCAGTTAAGCCACAATCCGGCGTTTGAAAAGACCCTCCTCTGACCGGACTCGAAAAAATCAATCCCATTTCACACAATATTTATCTAACTGAATTTTTTCTCATGATCCCTACATTCCCTTATCACAACACACACAATATATACCCCTGATCAACTCGTAATATACTTCAGTATTTAGTTTATATTGGTGACGGAAAAATCGGCCATGGCCCTTTGGATATTATCTTTTTATAAGTTATTGAAAACACTAAGTAACTAATAAGAAGGTAACTGTCTAAAAAGTTGACTGAAAGAAATGCGGAAAAAAAAATATGTCCCCTTCCAGCCAGGAATGCTGCGCTAAAATTTCGAAACACTTGCAGTTAGGATTTTTATTGACCGCCTCATCTAAAGTTGAAAAGAGAAAGGAAAATTATGCAAGGAGAAACATCACTGAATTCCTGAAATGAAAGTACGCGAAGTGAAAGTATCCTAATCCTGTGGAAGTTACCCTCCGTGGTTCCTTCTGTAATTGAAGTTTCACATTTTCTAAAGACCGAAAAACTACTTAAGTTACCATCCCATTTAACAAATTGTGGCAATTGTAAGAAAAATTAATTTTTAGAGTATCTTGTTGGCTTGTATTTTTAACGAACAGTTCTCTAGAAAATTAAAATCTTACTGTGTCTGTATCTGTACTAATATATTACGTGTATGTACTAATATATTACGTGTATGAATTGGTTATCTTTAAAGCTACGGAACGGATTTGATTTATTCTTTTGCCGTTACTAAGCTGTTCTTTTTATCATTAAAATAGACTGCCTATTATTATGATCTTTCCACAATATCCTGAGTAGTGCCATAAAATGTGTATATGTTTGTTCATAAAAATAAATTCATAATTTCAGTTGTCGTCAGTTGAGGGATTAATGAAGGATAGAACAAAAGAGAAACCAAAACATATCTCTATCTCGTCTCTCCTTTCACTTCCCTCTAAATTTATCTGATCTAGTACTCCGTAATCAAAAAGCTGGAAAATCCGCAAATATTGAAAAAAGAAAGTCCACACTTTTAAATTGCAAATTTTTGCTAATTTTGCAGGTGAATCTAAAAAAATTTCACTAAAGTGAGCGTAAAAATTAACAAGGATGATAAGGATTCGAATCAATTTGTATCTAAAATCTGAAATTTTACCAATAAATTCTTGTAAATTGCTTCTTTTGTCGGAAAATCCGCAGAGAAATGAAAAATCCGCAAGTTAGGCAGCCCTGATTTGATCTCTCTTTCTCTGTAATGGTAAAGCCTTACAGGAGTCCAGCAATGTTCAAGTTGAGTGTTGACGTATGCCATTTGATGACTGAAATTCGACGGGCATTAATTTTTCTAGCATTTTCTGTATTTTGTTATTGATAGGGATGGAGAAATCACAATTTTATTGATTCGAATTACTGATCACGGACGAAGATTTAAATTTGATTCAAATTGCGGATCACAGATCTTAACTTCTACGGATCACCTTTTCAGATTCCCCCCCCCCCAAAACTACAACATTAAAAAAATTTTGAATGAGTTAACTTCATAATTTTTATTTCTTCTTAACATAAATATAGTTTCAAATTTTATACCGTTGAAAAATTCAAATAAAATTTCTTTGAAAAACCCAAGAGAAAAAACCGACGGCGTTAATCTGAATGAGTTTGCTCTTATTTGTGGATTTGTCCAAATTTATGACAATAATTTTTTCTCTTGAAATTCTCATTTTTTTAAATTACATCCTGATTTTTTAATTTTCAAATATGAATAGCCTAGGACATTCTCTTGATGGTCAGGAACATTTTGAACCTATTTTCATTAAAATCTATAAAGTAAGACACTTGTTCTGAGCGAACGAAATTCTGTTAATTCCGGAGAGGACATACCAAACATATAACCTCCTCCGTACGCAGTCCATAATAAAATAAAAATATAAAAATTACAGATGAAATGTCTCCTTAATATAGGGAGAGAGTGAGCCAAGCAAATCTGGTACAACGGGTGGCTAGTTATAAATAATTATGAACATTTTAATCACTGCAGTTAGTGAAGTCATTGAAGCGGAACAAATTATTTTTGGATAATACTTTTTAGGGAGAGAATTTTGCATTATTAACTGAACACCGGGCTAACCTGCTGATAGAAAAACTGCGTTTTAATTATTTTTGACTAGAGTGTTTTTTTAACGACCCACATCGTGCTTGGTAAGCTATTGATTTGCGTGCTAGGCCGAAAAGGATCGACTCATCCATTTTTGCTTCTATTTCCTACAATCCACGTTTTGCTTATACTTTTCTCGCTTCTAGATTTTGAAAATCTTTCTTAACTTTGCGAATGTAATATTCTATTTTTTATTATCATGTTTTGGCCTTTTATTTCTTATAAGACACAGTTTCAGGGATGCCTTTATTTTTTCTAGAAAGAAGAATGAAAAAATTGTAAAACGTTGCCGGTGGAAGGTCTACACTGTTCCTGAATTTTCGAGTTTCATATATTTTTCAGGGATTAGGAAGAAGAAAGAAAAGAGAAGAAAAAAAAGAGAAAATGATATGAAAAAATAACGTTATTCAGGCAGCAACCCCCCTTGTATATATATATATATTGAAGTTTATGCAAATTGCGACCGCATACTCTAACACCCTTTCCCCCGCATCTGCCTTTATCACTTCATTGCATCCTCCCCTCTTCTTCATTGTGTGGTCGTGTGCGTTTTTTACCAGCCGCCTGGCAGAAGCTACCAATTTATGAGATTCGGAAAGCTTGTCGTACCGAAAATTTGATTAAGACTACCGGATTGCGGACAAAATGGTATTAATCTGAATAATGGAGAGAATGCGAGGGGCGGCTGCTGTTCCACTCTTTGCTTAATAGTCGATTTATTTTCCATCAACGTGTTACAGCCTCGCGTATTATCTATTAATTTTGATCCGCGGTATTTCGCGCCTCTAATTTGAATAATCGACGCGAGTGAGGTGTCTGTGAGCCGCCTTCGAGAGGTGTTCGTTTATTTTCATTTGCCACCACCCTCGTATTCTTGGCTTGTCGTTGTCCAACTCAGTTTGGAATTTGATTGGATTGTCACAGAGGTAGAGTCATTCAATTCGTTTTTTTACCAAATTGAGGAGGGTGACAAATAAATGAAAAGAGGGTTCAAAAGCACGCAACCTGACTTAGTATGGGTTTTGAATTCAGAAAACACAGGTTTATAATCACATTGTGTATTGAATTTAAACAATGTTGGTGATCCGGGTCAAGGGCGTCAGTTTGCAACAGTTGTGGATTCCGATTGAAATAGTGAAACGTGATTCAGCTTCTATTATTCTGTCAGTTTTTCTACTTGAATTTTTTTTTCTCGAATTACCTAATTTTTCTTGTGTGCGTGTATGTAAGAATTGAAAAACGCAGCTAAAACAACTGTGCACAAGAGAGAGGATTGTTACATTATCTACGTTTAATTTCCTTAACCGTTTGTATGCACAGCCATGCATTCATTTCCACTCATGTTCGTAGTTGATTGAGTTGCAATAAGACGCGAGCAATAATCCATTCTTGGTTACAGTTAACTTGTACTAGTTGTTGATGACTTTTTTTTTTTTGGAAACGTTTAGGTATATATTTTGCCACGATGAAGTAGAATCAAACTGGCTAATAGGTTACTGGAAAATGTAATGAAACAAGTATCTAATTGTGATAATATGAAGGTCACTATTTGAGCTGACAATTAATTATCTAGATTCTCGATTTTCTCTAATCTTAATGTCGGGTATTTCTAGATATCTGATGCAAAATTTATTTTCAGATATTTTGTCGCGATTAAATTACTAGTTCAATTAATAAGAGCGCTTGTCTCATTCAGTTACTTTGTTGCTATGTAAAGAAAACAATACTCTTATTTTGCTTCTAGATTTGTAGGTAATTCTGTTTTGTTTCGCTGTCGAATTAAAGGACTGGTAATTGCTAATCGTGGACTTTTTTTGCATTCTCTTTCCGTACAAATGACCAAATAGGGTCGCATAGGACCCCAAGTAAAGCAATATTATGTTTACATATCGAAAGACTAAAATAACAATTTTACAATGAATTTCCTATGTCTTGATTATAGTATATCTCACTCCTTAACTAGACTCGCATCTAGAAAACATACTTTATTTGTTTCAAGTTATACTAACTGCTGTTGGAGTTAAGGTTCCTCAAGAAACATCCTGTATTGGTAGGCAAAATAGCACTGACTCGATACTAAATTGGGGTCCTGGTCTTTTAACATATGCTTTTGACTTAGGTTTTTCAAATGACCCTCCCTGATTTGTAGCCTATATTGAGCGTTAAACAATTTCTGATGCGCCTTCAAATTGAATACTTTGAAATACTGGTTCAACTTCAGTAAATCTCAGGGACTACTCGGCAGTGATGAACTGCACAAATCGCTTTATAATTCGTCGAAGCTAGTCGATGATGGTGCCAAAATTTGATTTTCTTTGGAACAACGCATCCTGATGTCTGTGCTCAAAGGCTCAAATCGAGTAACTCATTGAAAATATAGTCACAGCTTCCTGATGATTTTAAAACAGTTAATCTGCTGCATACAAGAAGGTAGGTGGAATATCCGTAACAATTCTAGGTAGAACTGCGTTTAATTTTTGCAGACTTCAGCTGTGTCTTACCTCTGTTCGTCTAGCTAAATGATTTTTCCTTCTTCTTTAGCCGAACGATTGAAAAGATTTTCAGACCTTGTTTGATGACGAGGACCGATTCGAATGCATGCAGGTGTTTGGTTCGTTCGATTCGGTCCCCACTAAATATCCAAGGTCATAAACGATGAAACGGTAGCAGATCTGAAAAAAATGAAAGAAGCAACTTGTTAATTTGAAATGGGTACGTCGAAAGTAATTTTAAATTCGGCTCGGTATCTTCAACCGCATGCGTGTCTGTGCGTTGAGATCATCTATCGATAATAACTGGCTTTTTCGATGGCGGTCAGAATGATCACCATGTCTGTATGCGTGGTGTTGAAAGTCGATTCTCACTCATTTAAATTCATGACGATGGCTGTTCTTCTACACGTAAGTTGGTAATTGTGTACTTACCGAACAGAAGCTGCAGGAGAAGAGCAGCTCGTTTATTTACTCATTTTCTGTAGAAGATTATTGTTTGTCGACGCATTATGTGTGTACATACTGTAAATATATGGGTAATACTGTGGTATAGATACCTACTTGTATGTGTTTTGTCTATATGCAGTCTGTAACAGATAAAAAGTTTAAAACTTTTTCATGTTGTGCTTGTATTGGTGAGATGGATTGGTCAGCTGAAGTTGACATTCGTGTAGGTGCGTTTATAATCGAGTGCAGTTGTGAATTTCTTATTACTTCTGCCGCCACTTTACTATCGATCAGTGTCTCAATATGTATCCTTCCATAAATGAAATGCCTTTCTTGTTTTTCAGTAAATTATATTACTTACATGCGATAGTGAGGGAACTAAAAAAAACCTTGAATATTGAAATCTCCTTCGGTCTTTGGTTCTTGTTTCTTTGGGAAGTGTGAAGTTATATGAACGTCAGCAATTCCACCAGTTAGCCGTATACGTATATCGAGCGCGATTGTTAATAATTATTGTTGTGTATAATGTCAGCCATTTTTTAAACATTGTCAGTGTTTTCCCAGGCTGAACGATGATTATTATTGTGATAATAAACGATATTGTCATCAGCATAAAATCTTTGATCGATGTAGATTTTAATTTTTAATTTTTAGTTACTTAGGTATTTTTTTTTTATTTGTACTGAGAATTGCCGTATGGTAGAAGTGTTTTCCATTAGTCACCATCTTTTTACAAGCTCACAAGGTCCGTTTCATGGTTCATTAATGGGTCGTTATCTCGAAAGATTATGGGAAGCTTACTCTAGGTAAATACACCAGGCTCAACTTTAAAATGCGCTATTTGTGTATCCGACGTATTATGATTTATGGCTGATGATTGATATTCTTTAGATAAGTTTTGTTAGGTACGTTTAAAATGTGTTGAAAATCAGAAAAAAATTGCTATCTAACAATAATTCGTTAGCTCTAGTGTACAAAAAAAAAAGCGTCCAAAGCGAAGAGTACAGTGTGTAGAGTTTTAGATTATGATCGTCCTCGGTATTTAGTAATCAATTAAAATTATTGTGTGTAAGCTGTAAGGTCACTTTTGTAATGATAATGAGTTATAGTTATAATGTCACTCGTCCATATTCAAATCTTAAATATTGAAATTAATGCTCGTTTCTAGCATTGTCGTGTTTACAGTTAGAGTTTTTGATTTTATGTAGCAGTATAAAAGTCCTAATGGCTGATTTAGCATGCATAAGGTAAACTTGCCTATAAGTACGCATGTCCTGTAAGTACTGAGGCGTCCAAAATCAATTCCTGCCACAGTTGCCATTTTTGTGAGGCATACGAAATCGATTCCTGTCACGTGTCATAAAGTCAACCTTTAATGTATAGTGGTGTTTAAATGCTAATGACGTCACAATGTCCTAAACTTAGGGCATCATGCAGCCGAAACACTGAATCGAGGGGTCTTGAATTGTGTTTTCAAGACATTTTATTTTTTAACTTTGACTATGGCCTACGGCTGAATTCTTCTTGACTTGAATTAAACTTCTTCGGACACGGCAAAACGCAGCTTATATTTGTCTTCATAACTCAGCAAATTAATATGACGAATCAGCAATAAGCTAAGTTGTGCGGATAGAAGAGCCTAACAAAGTTTCAATCCATACAAGGTTTGAAACCTACAAAAACGAACAGCAGAATTATTTTGTCAAAGACTATAATTACAAAAGAACTATAGTGTCAACAAAGCAGAACAAAGCAAAGTGTGTAGCGGAAAAATAAAAAGTTAAAAAAAAAAGCTATGGCAGACAACAAGTAGGGGAAACCATCAGAAAGCTGTTGTGTCTTCACCTAATTGTGTGTCTTCATGAGTGATGGTTTTGTTGTGTAAAAGACTCCTAATATGAAACTTTAGGTCTCGGAGCTTTTGGTTGAAAGTGAGGATGAGGTGAGAAAATTACTAACATAGATGGAGTCAAATCCTCTATGTGCAAAGAGAAGGTTTAACGCGGCCTTTAAATGACAGAGCAAGGCAGTCATCTTGAACCAAGCTTGTCTTAGAGTTGTCTTCAACACACCAAATTTCCCTCCTAGCAGATGCCAGGAACTCCATCTGATCGTATTGTCGACTGATACTTCACCTCGCAGGTGTTTTCAAAAGATCGCCTTGAAGTGCGATATAGAAACTGGCAAAATTAGAGATGCCTTATGTGTCGTCATTATCCTATTGGCAAAATGCGTGCGTTTTTAAAAAAAAAAAACGCATGTGAAACAAAATTACTTTTTTGGGAGTAAATTTGTACAAGACGCACAGCGTTTGAACATCTGACAGTGGTATGCAAAATGCTGCTATGTTTCGAAATACAAAACGCATACGAATCTTTTTCGCTACGAATTACATCCAAATGAAACGCATTTAAAACGTTTTAGAATGCGAAAATTTGCTACACTAAAACGCATACAAAGCGTTACATCGAATAAAATTCGGTTGTTCAAACGCATGCAATGCGTTCATTCGAATGTAATCCTACATCCAAACACATTTGTTTTGTACAAAACTATCCCATTTTCATATTTCATTTCATATGTGTGACAAGTTTGTTGCTGAAAAGCTACCATTTGAAGGCGTCGATGACACATATAGAACCTGTTTTCGTACAACTTCTCATCTGAAAAGCTACTTTTAGTAGGCGTTGAATATGTTGAAAGAACTTTGTTTTGTACAAATTCATTGCTGAAAAGCTATTGGTTGAAGGCGTCGATGACACATATAGAACCTGTTTTCGTACAACTTCGCATCTGAAAAGCTACTTTTGGTAGGCGTTGAACATGTTGAAAGAACTTTGTTTCGTACAAATTCATTGCTGAAAAGCTACTGTTTGAAGGCGTTGATGACACATATAGAACCTGTTTTCATACAACTTCGCATCAGAAAAGCTACTTTTGGTAGGCGTTGAACATGTTGAAAGAACTTTGTTTCGTATAAATTCGTTGCTGAAAAGCTACTGTTTGAAGGCGTCGATGACACATACGGAACCTGTTTTCGTACAACTTCGTATCTGAAAAGCTATGATGATACACATACCATTTTAATTGTTTTAGATTACCAGCTTTTTTAATAATATACATATATTTGAAGTCTATTTTAGAAAAAAAATGAAAAAAATCAATGAAAATTTGGCAGTTTCTCTCTCACTGTCTCTCTCTCTCACTTTTTCACCAAATGCTTACAAATTAATGTGAATATTTGGTTTGTTAAAAAGAAAAAACACTGAAATGAAAATGTAGAGTATAATTTCAATATAATTTCATGAAAAATAAAAAATTCTATCATAAATTGGAAAAAATAGGAAAACAGAAATACTGCAGTTTCTGAAAAAAACTAATTTTGGTAAACAATTGATATTAGAATAAAATGTCAAAAACAAACTTATATATATGCAGCGAAACAACTCACAACGAAAAAAATTACAATTATATAGGCAAACAATGAACAATTAATATATATATCACAAAAAATTAACTTTGGCTTTTGTTGACTTTGGCCCAAAAAAAAAAAAAAAAAAACAAACATCATGTATATGGCAAAAAATAAACTGGCTTTATTTGACTTTGGCAAAGAAAACAAACATTTATGGAAATTATTAAACTTTTCCTTTTTTTGACTTTGTCAAAGAAAACAAACATATATACATGACAAAAAATAAACTTTGGCTTTTTTTACTTTGGCAACGAAAATAAACATTTATGGCAAATAATAAACTTTTCCTTTTTTTGACTTTGTCAAAGAAAACAAACATATAATATATTAATAAATGTCAAAAAATAAACGTTGGCTTTTTTTTTTACTTTGGCAAAGAAAACAAAATCCTATAATTATTTTAAAAATAAACAAAAAATCAATAGTGGTCGTATACATATAATTATAATAATTATGACTGTATATCTTACGACGGAAGAAATAAAGTTAAACCTTTGGAGTATTAGGTGAATTTCCATTTGTATTCTCATCTTCTTTTTCCTGTGATTCTTTAGTAGGTGAATTTTCATTTGATTTTTCATTTTTTCGTTGTGTTTCATCTTTTTTTTCAAATTGTGCTGTGGAAACCAAGTACAGGTATAAATTTATCTTTACAATATACAGTGGATGCTCATATACATTGTATACATGTACAAATTTTTTATTTATATATGTTTCTGTGTTACCTTTTTTACTTGGTCTGAATGATTTGTCCGTTAATGTATTCTCATTTTCAGACAGTGAGTTCCTTTGTGACTCATCATGTTTACTTTTGAGGTTGTCAGATGTTTTTCGTTTCTTTTGTTGTGTTTTGTTCTCTAATCGTTCTGTGAAATGACATAAATGTGTATATATAATATAAATTAGAATTGTTTTTACCTTCATTTACACAATATACTGGGCTGAGCAAAGTGCATTTCCTTTAATGTGTAAAATGAACTGCATACATCAAGGGTGTGTTTTAATTTTATATGTATAACTGAAAATTATTTTTAGAATTACATATGTAAATTAACAGTATGGCTCATCCCAGTAAATTCTATTGTTTACACGTAATATTAACCCTGCATAGCATTTTATAAAAGTGAAGCAAACAATTATGCGATGATGGAATAATATATTATTTATATAAGTGTATATATACATAGCAAACCTTGTCCTTTTGTGATGGTATCTCTTGCATTTTTTAACCACTTCTGTCCCCACATATTAAATTTGAAGGTCTCTCTTTTGTCTCTGGCACAGTTTAATTTAATTTGTGCTGTTGAACATATGAAAGAAAATGTAATAATTAATTGTCTGTATTATGTAGATATATATGTATAGATGTGTATCTCTCTCTTTCTCTCTCTATATATATATGTAAAACATACATATAACTTACCTGTTATAATCTCCACAAGTTTTGAATCGCGCATCGATAATTTATTATTTCCTTCTGAACGGCCGCCATACTATGTATAGTGTTCGTACATGCATTTGTCAAATACACTATTCATTACACTTTTAAATACATTATGGGCATCTCGCGAATGTATACAAAACGTATCTACAAAACATTTCTAAAAACAAGACGTGTAAAATTACTGAAAAGTAAAACATGAATATTTTTGTGCTGTCAATTGTATTAATATTTAAAAAAAGTTACCAAGTTGTCAATATTATTTTGCAACTTATGTAAATATGCTTTCATTTTCGTCATATTTTCTTCATTTCCTATTTTTAAAAGTGCCCGAAATTCCTCTAATGGATCCTAAATACATTTTGTTTTTACAACAGTTTCTTCTTTTCTTTTCACCCTTCTTGAAAGTGTTTTCATCTTGGAATCTATATATTTCACATAAGAGTATAATACTTTTATTACCGTTAATTGTTACTGTATATGTATATGTGTTTATAGAGTACATATAAGTTTGTTTGATTGAAGTACACAAACCTTACATATTTGATGGATTTAATTTTATTATTACATTAATCCTGCTGGCAATTATAAAAATGTAGGTTTCCTTATAAATTTTTGTTTTTTATATATCAAAACTTATTTGTATTTTCTTGTTAACTTATTTTCAATATGGCACAAAGATAGTTTAATACTGTTTCATTCAGGAGATTGCCTTCCTGTTTTAAGTGGGTGTATACTTTCAATCAAACATTTAATTACATATTAGATATTATGTATACATACAAAAATAGCATTATATCTATTCTTAGGATATTGACACGTACCTAGTGAATCTAGTTGCATTAACATTTCCTTCTTCATGTCTTGAATATGTTGAAGAATAGTTGCCATGTTGTTTGAGGAGAGGATGTCAGTATTAGGAACGGATTGAATTTGTTTTTGGACAACATTATAATGTGCAGGACTACCATTTTTCTGTACAGAACGGTTTGTAGTCTTCACATGTTGAGACAGTACATCTCTGCTGTTTTGACCATTTGTTTTAGATGTACTGCTGCAAGATGGCGCAGATCAGGGTGAACCATGAATACTGTAAGGTGTCTTTTGTACAGAATGAATGACAGACGATACTGTGGTAAGTGATGAATGATTATGTGTATGTTCAATTTTTTTTGCCGGGGTGTAGTTATTTTTTCTTATTGTTCGTGGTGAAAGAGGTTCGAAAGAGTTATCGGACGCTAGTGATGATGATGATGATGATTCCCATGACGAGTTTGGTGACTTATTTTGTCTGTCCCTAGTGTGCCTATGTTTTGATCGTGAATGTCTTTTATTTGATTTTTTGGAACCTACTGATTTCATCGGTGGTGTTGGTGGAGAATTGGATCATCGTTTTTGGCTCTTATGTTTCTCATTAGGTTTGGCAAACATTTGGCTCATAACTAATGGCTGACTTATAGTCAATCTTTGTCTCACATCTGCTAATTGTGTGGAACTGCAGTGTGATTGACTATGGTGACTGACCTCCCCTACCATTTTTGCACCTCTCGTAGATGCCGGTCTTTTAAGGTCTAAATCATCCTGGAAATGTAATACCCTAGTGGTGCTTGCCAGTTTTTTGTTTTTTGTTGGGGTCACAGCACTATCAGTGCTTGTACACTGTTCCAATGCCTTCAGGTTGTTTTTAGCCTCCCTGTAAGTGTCTGATAATCCAATGAAAATATAAAATACAAAATTAAAAATGAATTTACGTTGTTTTTTTTAAGTTATATTATAATGAATAATTATATTTGTCAAAATGTACCACTTTCAGCGTAAATTTTTCGGATTTTATACATTGGCCAATTTTTATCTGCTTTTGACTGATTTGATATAAGCGAATTTAATCTGTCGTTAGTGGCCGTTGTTGGGAATCTTACTGCACCCCTTGACAAGCTTATCCATCCTAATCTAACAATGAACATGACATGCGGGGCGAGGGTCTCATCAAGTATTACAAATTCCTTCTTTGGTTTATATCCACTTAAGCAGGAATCATAATTGCGTTGGTCATCTTGATTGTCCATTGTGATATATAATAAGGTTATTGAAGTGACCGTATTATTCGTATTGGACTGTAATTAATAAAAAAATTGAAACCTATAAAATGAATGTATAACACATTAACTGATATGCACTAAATACATATGTAGAGTTCGTGGAAGGTGGTTATTGCAGATGTAGTCTATTACAGCTGATATATATTGAAGTGTATAATTTAGTATACTATTATACATTGTTTTGTTGTGTATATATATACATATATATATATACCAATTGATATATCGACTAAGGTGTTTAAATTGCTGCTAATTGTCCTGCAGCAGTGAAATAAAATAGCCATGCCTATATTATCATGGACAGCAGGCAAGCAAATTCATACGAAGAACTGTAGAGATCTACAATAAATAACTGGTGATTCAAAGAGAAACCCCCATTATTCAACATGGCCTCGAATTAAAACATTGGCTCAAATAAAAACAATGGCTCATTATATAATATTGGCAACATTGGTTAAGAAATCAAATAACCATGCCCATTGCACATTGATATATGTGATATTGTTTAGATATGTCAATTGTGAAGGTGTGTCATAAACTGATGGCTCGTAACAAAATCAGGTTTGATGTCCTGTTTGAAATTTACATATATATTATAATGTGGAAATTTTTTCAAAATTGCGATAAAATTATATGTGTTTATATTCATCAATTTATATTAATAAACATTGGCATCTTAATAAACTTTGGCTTTTGAAGAGCTACTTGGATTGAAAACCCGATGGTTAAAATTTAAAGAATGCGTATCTAAGACAAAGATGTATTTTTTAATATGTTTATTTTTAATTTGTATTTTTTATTAATGTGCTAATCCTTGTAATGTTTATAATTATAAATTTTTAATAGTTTTAAAAATATTGCGTGTTTACTTTTGAAGTAATTGAGTACATTGTTCTATAATATATTGATTAACTGATTTGTTTTCAGTTTCGTGAATAGTAAATATCTTGATTTAAAACATGTGATAATTATAATATGGTTTCTATTTGTGGATGTGGAAAATAATAATTTTAGGAAGGTGTGCGAAGACTTGATGCAAATCACCAGTGACATCTGTAAAAATAATTTATTTATGTATGGTTTCTATAATATATTGGTTAAAGCCAACTTCAAAATTATAAAAAATACCAACATATTTACCTAAAAAAGGCCAATGTGGTTGAAAAAATCATGCGTCAACTAAATGTAGCAATTCTGTTAAAACAATTTCTTAATTTTTTTCATTTTTAGGCATGGCGTAACATTTTTTAGAAATTGCAGCAATGGAGCAGGTATAATTCTTGTATGTTGAGACACGTACAACCACAGTTCCTATATCCACAGAGGATAAAGGATAGCTGAAAAGAGGCTTGCATGATGTGTATAGTCTCCCTGCCAACAAAATATTTGTGAATACTATATTGCGAATTAAGTTAATCAATTTATGTAATTCATCAAATGGAAAAACAGGAGCAACTTTTTGTATAGATATAATATATTATTGTACATGGTCAGGGAATACTTTTCAACAATTATTCAAAATATAGGGTAGTTTAAATTTATGTATGACTTTACTTGTGCATTTCACACTGCATTAATATGCCATAAAAAAGGTTGCCACATTAAAAAAGTTGATATACACATTAAGCAAAATAAACATATTGTCACCAGTGGAAAACAAAATACCTGTTATGGTGGCATCCTCAGTGTCACATTTCTTGATAATCTTCTCTATTTGCATGAAACGTTTATTGCCTATTTTACAAAAACAGTCCCCAATTTGGTCAGTCCTGAACAACATGTTTTTTATGCAAAGTTGTTGGTATAATTCGTCTCTATTAGCATATTTGCACTTACGTATATGTAGAACTGGTTTTCAGTGTGATTTAATTTTGGAAAGGTATGAAAATTTACGTGCTAAAAGTACCTCTGAATAACGATTAATAGCTTGCTGCAGTGGAAAGTTACCAGTGTGAATAAAGATTTTCAGTTGGCCGAGAAACGATTTGAAAAGGAAACAGCTAAAGTTGTCAACAGGACCAAATTTGTCACAATCATCAGCCAAATGCAACAATGAGTGGACATTGTACGAGATGAAGCGGTTGCCATACACAGCGACACATTTATTGATGAAACAATTAAAAACTTTGGCTACATATTGAAGATACTCTTTTTTAATAGACTGATCCTTATAAGTATCTGAAGAGCATAACAAACGCATCGCAACGTGCAATATTAGAAACAGTTTGCGCTGATTATCATTCCATCTAGACTTGAATACCACTGGACCTGTGTATAGCAGTAACTGCCTGAATTCGGTTGCTTTATAATAACAAATATATTCCAACGAGCGTGTTTGTCGAACAAACTCGCTTGGACAGTATGAATGTAACCGAATCATTTCCAAATGTGCATTTATACGGATTTTATCTTGAGGATGAATACCTAAGCACATATTTGTGGTTTTATCCTTTCTAGATGTTGCTGTTAACCACTTATTCATTAATTTTTTGGTGACACCTAAACAGACAGAATGCATTTAGTCGTTTGGTACATTGGCTACAAAATCAAACTCTGGCAATCTCTCCAAAATACTAATTCCTTTCTGAAAATGATCATCTTTGTGTTGTCTAAATTCCTCTGTGGTACGTTTTGGAGCATCAGTTTGAGGAAAACAAATGTTATTGTCATGTATTCCCTTCACCCAACATTTGTGGCAACAACTGTAACCACTGTGCCCATTAATTTTGAGGGCATATGCCCTGGCAGGAGTGTCTGCAGTAAATACGTCCGCCTGCCAATGGTGATACCATAATTTTGTAAGTATTCAATTTCAAGAATAGTTTCAGACAGTAAATTGTCAGAGTTTGCCGGTTTATCTGGACCACAATGAATAGCTATAATGAAAATAACACCATTAATACCTTCGAGAACTGACCAAAAATGGTTACGAGAACTAGCAAATAATGGCAAACCATCTATGTGCAACGTCATCTCAATCAATTCTGTATCACACCCTAATGTACCAATTATTTCTGACTGAATAGCAGGATGATTGACCATTGTTTGTATTGAAAAATATGCTAACATTCCATATTCTGCCATATCACTGAAACTAGGTTGCAAATAGTCGTCTAAAAGTGTCCTAAAATCTTTTGACAATTTTCTCAGTTCAACTGTATTAAAATTTCAAAGAATTTTCAGAAACTCGTTACATGCATTTTTGCAAATACTATTTTTCACAGCCCAATTAATCAGATCCTCTTTGTTAGTGTCTGTGGACTCAACTTTAATACCAGGTTCTGCAAATATATCTTTATTAATTGTATCCAATGATGAATTGCTGGAGAACATTATCATCGAGTGATCTGAACATTCATCACTGTGCACTGTGACATCCTCATCATGTCCAGAAGCCTCTCCAACATCCTCAACAACTACACTGTCTGAAATGTCATTTTGTTGGGACTGCCCGGGGGATAATGAATTTACTGAGATTGAATTATTAATGTACGCTGGGCTGTAACTATTATGCGACCCTGAAGTTGAATCCGATTCATCCTGGGACAGTATAAATTATGACAAACAAAAAATATATTAATAGGTGGTACCTATCCCCAAAATTATAGATAAGATTGTTTTTAAAAAGAATTTTTTAATTCATATGACAGACCTCGGAACTGATATGCTCCTGTAATTGTCGTTGTTGATGGTAAAATGTAGAAGAGGAGACCTTTGTCCCATACATTCCATAAAAGCTTATAGACACGTCAACTTTTACTCGCTTCATTATGAAATTTTCTGAAAAAAGGTTCATTGATATAATCACTATTAAATTACTATTATTAGTGGAATAATGATTGTTGTATTATAATAAGTTTAAAAGAGCTACGAATGATGGCAGAAATCAGATTGCAATACAAAATGAGCCCCAAGTAATTTTGTAGATTCATCATAAAGCCATTTTCATTCAATTTCATTCAGACACACAGCGTGATATACAGCCTAATTATACCACAGCCCAAAGGTACTATTATTAAATTCAATTTGATTTTACCTATGATTTGAAACAAATTGAAGTTTGCTTGGTGGCTGACCTGTTTGTTTTGAAATATGTAAATTGTGTGTAATAATTGTTGTATTTGCATTGATCCCAAATTCATACTTTGCATTTATGGGTTATGAAGAAAGCAAAATAAAAAAACATGATTTTAGAACTATATGAGACTATAGTTGGATTTCAAAAGTACTTCACTACAATTTGCAAGAATATTTAAAAATATAACTCAATTCAAACAAAACAATGAAATGGCTATAGCATACAAAAACAAAACAAATGCTTACAAAATTATGATAAAGACATACTATAAATACAATTGGCTGAGGAATAATCAATATATATTATAACATTGGCTTGAATATAAACATTGGCTAGAATAAAAATATTGACTCAAATAAAAACAGCCTCGACAAAAAAAAATTGGCTCGACTTAAAACATTGGCTAAACTTGAAACATTGGCTAGAATAAAAATATTGACTCAAATAACAACAGCCTTGACAAAAAAAATTAGCTTAATTATTATAACATTTGCTAACTACTACAACAACAACATTGCAGTGAGTATTTACGATGAAATTTAAACAATTAACATTGGCTGTTCTTAATTTTGACGTATATTTATGTCAAACTTGTAAAACTGATTGATTAATAAATTTGAATTTAGAAAAAAAAAAAAGTAATAATACTCAGGCAAAATTGAGTATAGGTATGAAAATGTTTACCAAAAATCACTCGAACCATGAACGACGAACAGTTGGTGGTAAAAAGTATTGTTCATCCTCTGGGACAAACTTATGTGCAAACGTTTCAAAATAATAAAAGTTTGTAACATCAGTGTCCCAATGACAATCACCACTACCCCTTACAATCAATTGCTGCCTCTGACCACAAATTTTGAAAAAATTTTTCGAACAAAATCTTGCCCGAGTATTACACTTGTTTCGAGACTCTCAACAAGAGCAAAACGATGTTGAATTTGGTTAATTTTACCAACGCTCACCTCAACATCGACTACACGGTTGGCAAAATAATGGATTTGCCTTTTCCAGAAAATGGAAAAATAAATCTTATTTGCTCTGTCAATTCGTTGACGACCATGAGGAACAAAACCAATTACTGAAATTCAAGCACTGGATCAACAATAGCCTGGTACTGCAGATAATCAATTTCAATAGATACCATAATAGGCGTCCATCTGTGGTACAAATTTTTGAAATTTTGATATATGGGAGAAGACAAATCTGTTGGAGGACTTTCCGGGACATCAGGAATCTCTTGTTGTTGTTGTTGTTGTTGTTGGGCTTCGACATAATCGGTAAAATGATGATACATCTGATTACACACCCTCTCGAGACGCTTCAATCGTTCATCAACTGGAACTAACCGGTCAGTCTTTAGGTCAATGTCATGAACCAAACAATTGACAGATGGTTGTCCCTCCTGCTCATCACCAGCAGCATCTAGTTCATTGCTCTTAACCCTCTCATCAATACGCATGAGAATGTTACCAACATTTTTAAACATGTGCAAAAAAGTGTAATATTTTGACTCAAACGAGTCACAAACATCCGAAACATTCTACAATTTCTCAATCATTACCATATTACACTTTGATGATTTCGCCTCAAACGCCGACAATTTTTCGCTAATGATTCTGCCACCCTGTACAAGAGTGTCAAAATTTTTACAAGTTTCATCACCAAAACCTTCCAACAGACCGTGTATGCGGATTAAGGCAAATGCTACTCGCATCTGGTGACAAAATTGTTCTTGCACCAATTCCGGCAAACTTCTCAATTCTTCATCCAGATTTATACTTTCTAATCCTTCCATTTTTAATCGAATTATAAATTCTATAATGTGACGAGGGAAAACAAGACATTGGCAATAATTATTTTTTGATGTTTAAATTTTTCAAAAATTAAAAAAAAAGAATATATGTAATAGAACCTTCATGCTGATTCATATAACATCATGAAAAAATGAATCTAAATTACATAATACAGCAACATTCAATATGTGTGTGTGTATGTGCATATATATATATATATATTCATATACATACACACATACACAAAGACAGACAACATTTGGAGCATGAATAATAGATTTTTTTAAATACCACCTCACGAACAACTAACACACACTATGCGCTTTCCATACAAATTATTGTCATTATGTATGCTCAAACTATATGCAAATTTACAAGGGGAAATTGTATGTGTATAGGTATGTAGTGATGTTAAACATATCGATATATACGTATCGATACATGATTTATCAACCTGATGAGAACATGTATCGATATGTATATATCGATATTCAAAAAGAATAACAAAATTTAACATCACTACATATATAAGGCATACAAAACGTACAACATACAAAATCTGTACCACTTATAGCACAACACACGCAATAATTACCGAAAGGAAGCAGCTTAAACGAAATATATATACCTCTGACATAACATATAGCACGCACTTGAAATGATGTATATCTGCACACTTTCTGCATACGATCAAACATGAAAACGTGCAATTTCTCTCACCCACACTAACTATATACTATATCGCGAACTTGAAACAAAACGCATACGATTACAATTACATTAAAAATAATTAAAATAATGATGACTTACCTTCACATTTCACTGCAGAACACAACACAAAAAACAAAGAGAATTTCAATGAAGATTATTCAAACATGGCGACCTATTCAAACAAACAAATAACAAGTCTTTCAATAATTACAATCACAACACTTATATCGCGAATGAAAACACTAAAACCAAATTAAATATTAAAACCACGAACCTTACGAACAATTATTTCACAATTATTATACTAAAAAACATTGGCTGACACTAACACTTTGGCGATAATAAAAATAACCCACGTCTACATACAAAAATTTGATGGAAGAATGGCAAATGTGATCAACAGTGTCCGAAGTCACGTTTGCAGCTCTGTAAATGGGTTGTGTGATGCGTGCGCATCATGTAAATGCTACGCACCCGCGCCAGCATCAATTCGTTTGGGTGACGAAACATGGTATCCCAATCAATGTTACCTGCGTTTGTAGAGCGAAACAAGGCATTCCAAAAGTACAATAATTAATTTGATAATTAATTATTGTTGTTGTTTTTTCAAATTACGCAAATGCGAATATTGTATAATTACGCCGTTTAGTTCAGACGTAATTCAAATCTTTTTATTTTTTTTATTTGTTTCACACTCATACTGAAACCAAGTATTTCAGTAGCTATCAAAATGATATTCTTTTGTACAGATGCCGAAATGATGTTTGTTTGGAATTCAACACGAATTTCTTTTTTGTCAGATACGAAAATGATGTATTTCGTATGAAGTTCAACACGTTTTTCTTTGTAAACGTTTACGAAATGATGCGTTTTTGTTTGCAGTTACAACGATTTTCTTTTCACACGAATAAAAAAAGGCCTTAAAAACGACAAACAAGCCTACAAAAGGATCAATTTTCGTTCGATTTTTGTATTTAATACGAAAAAATGCATAGTAACGAATTGTTTTCGTACACATTTTGCCAATAGGGTACTGGTCCTTCTTGACAAAAGAACATCCCTAATATGCCTTTTGTCTTCAACTGAACCTATCTGGAATTCAACTACCATCCTAGTTGTCTTCAAGGTAGACCAGATTGAAGTATATTCTGCATCTCGAAGATGGTACACTTATTAAATTGCCTAACGTGAGGACTTAGACGTACGACTTGTGACTTGGACCTGCTACTATCCTCCTACACAAAAAGGACTCATTTGCAAAGACAAACCCAATACCGGGTGTCGCTAGTGCAAAGAAGAGAGTGATTTAAAAATTAGAATTTGTCTTTACAAATCAGTTCTTCTTGTTAAGGAAATTTCCCCACTTATTGTCTGCTTAATTGCCTTCAAACATGCGATGTGGATAATAAAAAGCGAGAGGAATTACCAAATGTCTACAGCCAATAAAATTACAGATAGTAAAATATATATATATACGTTGACATATAATAGGCAAAAAGCGAACGTGGATGACTGATAAAATAAATTATAATAAAATATATTAAATGACTGCAAACCGCAAGCAAAGCGTGGAAAGACCGGAGATAAAGCAAACCAGATCTTGGACTTCTCAGTACGCACTTACAATTTCTCATATCTGGCAACACTGATTTTTAAAATGGATGATACCATCACCTACTATATCACAATCCTTGGTTGTGCACAAAAAATTATTTATATTGTTAAGAAACTCCGCACTCTACAGATTGACAAATTTTTTTTTGTTCTCAGTTTAAAAAAATGATACATTTAAAAGATTTCAAATTCTGTGTTATTGGCAAATGCAAATAGTTAAATGTAAGTATGTATATAGCATTAAATTTGTTATTCCCTCTAGTTTACAAATCCTTTTAGCAAATTTTGAAATTTTACATTCTTTAATGAGTAACAAATGAATATTTCAGAATTGTGAAAAGTGCTTATAAGTATGCACATTAAACTTCCTATAAGTACGCACTTGTTTTTTATTAAAAAATGTATTTTGTTTCATTTACTTCTATGGAAACAGCATGGATGTTAAGTGGAAATAGGTGTTTGATCCTGATAAATTTGCCAGAATGAAAAAAAAGTTGATGAGGGTGGCAGCATTTGTGGTAATGCTAAGAAATTTGGAATGAATGAATGTACATTTTGTAAACATTTAAAACTAGGCAGTAAGTGAGTTAAATTTACTAAATTTTATTAATTGAGAAATGTGACTTCATTCTAAATGTTTTCAGAAATGCACGTACTTTTAGGAAGGGTTCTGCGTACGTATGGGAAGGAGGTGTCCTAAAAGTACGCATTTCATAACTTGTGTTTGTGTGCGCATTCTGTACTAGTGGTGGCGGTAAATTCAAAAATAAGTGTGTTCTGTTATACATGAAGGTACGAAGTACATGTGGAATAAAATTGATGTGATTTGGTGTTTTTCTCTAGGAGCTACAGCCTCAAAACCATTAGGTGCGTACTTATAAGCAGGTTTACCTTAATGCAGAAATCAAGAAAGAATTCTGAATTTCAGTCCAAATTTTGCCAAAAGGCCTTTATTCCTACCATGTTTCTGAAAAAAAAGTTAGATTTTTTTTTCCTATTCTTGGAAAAGTACGATATCGAAAATTTCGTTGAAATAAATTCAACCAGAATTGATTGTATAATGAAATTTTTAAGTTGGGTCCATCATAACGTTGCAGCAACATGCGCAAATGTTGCTGATGAATAATGTGGATGGATAATTTCGCTGTCGTACCCAACTTTGCATATGAGCAAAAATGAGAAGGATTTTCACAAACATGCTGTTGCAATCTGGACGGAATTTCGAGCCATACTTTGAACTCTGATAAATACGCGTTTACAGATGCACGCGCAAACATGTATGCAACTAAGAACGTGCAGGGAGTTTAGCGAAAAGTTCGCAAATGTTGCTGCCGTGTTGCTGTAGCATCGCTAGTAACATTACTACGACATTCACGAACATTTTTTGCGGTGATTGGGATCTACCTTTAGATGTTCGGTTGATTCTCTCGGCTCATAGAGTTCTGTGTGAAAAATATTGATGAATAATTGTCTAAGCGAAATTTACCGTTGGGTCGATTGATGAAAATCACCTAAGTCGTCAACCGTTACGGTTTAGTGCTTCCAACAGCTATTTTTATACGCTTTTATTCTTCTCACTTAATTTGTTGAAGTACACCAGATGACTAAATTCAGCGCTGCTTTCACACGTACACCCGTTTTTATCACTTGTTTTTTCAATTTTTAATTGTTTCTGTCTCGGAAAAAAAAGTGAGAAATTTTATTTTCTACAAATATAAAAGCGTATTTTTTAAAAACTTGTTTTTAACCTAACTTATTGAGATCGTACTTCCTAGAAAATGTGTTGTGAAAATGCAAGAACAAAACTGATCGTTATTCAATGAATGAAAATTAAAAATTTTTGAACGTTGGTTCAAAAGTCAATTTAAAACTTCTGGCTAGAGTAATATTTTTTTCTCAGTAACCTGAATGAATTTTTTGAAATGGTTTCTTACTCATGTGAAAAAATAGATGTTTTGGTTTTACATCGTAATATTTATATTGCTTTGTTCGATTTAGAAAAGCGTGGAACTAGTTTGTGGATGAGGCTGTTGAAGTTTCCGAGGGGGTAGAGAACTCGAAAAGAAATTCTGTTCTCGAAAAGTCCCAACTTCATCAAAACAAGATTTGTGTGTGTGTGTGTGTGTGTGTGTGCGTGTGTGTGTGTATATGTTTCGTTCGTTCCTTCACAGAACTTACAGACCTGAAGCCCATGGATTGAAATTAGAACTTATTTCTAATTGAGGTTGTGAAGAAGTTTGAAGTCTAGTGTAGTATTTGTTGACCGCATAGAACCTAATTTATGTGATTGTGTTACGCAGGTATTTTCAAAAGTTCGCCTAAATTTTTCTCGAGTATCGTTGCGTTATTGAATTTAGGTACGTGTATAGTTCGTTTCCTCTAGCTGAAATGCCAGAATTTCTAACACAGGTCATGAATCATCGTTGCGTGAAATTATTAAGAGGCTAAGAATATTTTTTTGGGGTCTATGATTCGTAGTTCTCGTGGTTATGTCGCTGTCTGCGTGAAGTATACTTCCGCCTCGTCCCCATTTCAAATGTACGTTGCATCGATTGTACCTATCGGTTTGTGGTTGGACTTTGCTAGAAAGTAGCCAGTGATTGATCCTGTCGTTGGGTTAGGACATAATAAACGATAGAACAGCGTTGTGATTATGCTGCCAGAAGTGTTAATAGTTAATGCTATTACAAACGCCAACAAAATCCATTGTTCACAGCTGTTACATTTCATCCAGGCGTATCATGTCCTATGAAGTGCGGAATTGTTTTTTACGAAACCTTACGCAAATTGAATGTAATTAGTTCGGAACGTCTCCTCCCTCTCCTTTCTCCTCTTTCCTCACCCTGTAGTCGTATATAATGTAAATGTAATGTGATATAACCTGCATTGCCGTGAAAATTTAAATCTTGCCCGCCGGTGTTTTTGTAGACACGTGAGTTTATTCTCTGTATTTAGACAAAAACACAATTAAACCTGTAACCCGAGGATATAGTTTCTGTATGCGTTCGTTCCAGAGGCGCGATTTTTAATCGTTTCTTTGTACAATTCTTCAGACTCGAAGTTACGTTTATACTCCGTTCTTCTGTGCATTTTGCTCTACGACTCGGCAGCAAAGCGCCTCGATTAAACCGGTTTATCACCGCGGTGACATGTGAATAAAAAAATAAAAATAAACGTATATTACGTGTGTGTGTAAAAAAGTCTACAGTAAAATACAGTTTGTCTTTGTATGTACGTCTTCACATGGGTGAGCGAGAGAAAAGTGGAAAAAGAATAAGAGGAAATATATGAGAGAGAATGGAGTACAGAAGAGTACTACAATATAACGTCATTATAAATTTATGTAACAAAATAATATCCGACTTGCCCAATGACTTTGTTCTGTTCGTGAGAATCGTGCTAAACGCTTCTTAATCGTAAAATAATCGAGAATAATAGCCAATTACGATTTGACGGTACCTACGTGTGTTTGAAATTGGCAAACGCGTCAGTCATATTTTCTAGCTGCAGCTGATTGTATGCTGTTTCCAGTCAAGAAAGTTCGGTAGAATTTGCGGAAAAATAATACTGAATTTACTTTCTAACAGTTGCTCGTTCTGTTGGTTATCAAGGGAGTATGGTGGGGCCTATTCAGAAATCACCGTTGGAAAATTATTTTCCTTCTACTCCTCCGCTTCAGTCTTACCCAGTGTTGTTTGTTATTATTACCACTCCTATTACCATTATTTTTAAATGGATAATATTGCAGTGTAATGAAAAAACTTTTTAAAATAGAAAAAAAAAATGTTTGACTGAAAAAACTTGATGTTGGAGTCACAGAACAATCACTCAGTTTTTGAGAAAAGAACTCTTTTCTATGACTTCAATCACTTACCAAAATGACCGATTAAATATGAAATGAATTTCAACTTCGTGAGTTACTGCACTCTGCTTTCAAGAGCTAATTCCTGGGAAATGATGTGGTCACGAACGCCTTTCATTTCAAAGTAACTTGAATTGCGCTTTTTGCTCTTAAATTAATTTGTGATCGTCGAAATTTGACTTTGAAAACTATCCAGCGAGAATTTCATCTTTATACAAATAGATTCCTGTGAAATACTTTGAAAATGAGTAAAAAAATGTGGTTAATGTGAAAACGAAGACATTTTTCTTCATTATGATGATAGAAAATGGGGAAATAGAAGAAAACACGAATTGGTTGTATTTTTGGTAAATTTTCGGAGTCTAAAATTCCCGAACTACTGAATCAGAATTCCGTGGATTTCATTCATGAAAACCTCCGTTTATTCTTTTTTTTTTCATTCATTCATTATGGTGCTTCAACGGCAAGGTCATTTCATCCTGTTTCGGGAGAATATAATTTGGCGTTGGAATGGGGAAAGGGTTTATCGGGATCTGCCGAGAGCGAATAGTCTACCATATCATTGATTATTCAGTCACATACTGGAGCACCAACAGAACCGAACCGAACCGAACCGAACTGAACTGAACGTACCCCCATGTTGGGTCGACATTGTTACGTCAACCGGTTTCGAACTCGCTACCTTTCGATTGCAAAGCCTAGCCCCTAACCGCTACGCCACGCAGACCAATGAAAACCATTTTTAACCCATGCCGTGGCATCGTATTCCTACGCAAGAATAGATTTCATGTAACGTGAAGTGTTCGCCCCCTCAGAACGGAAACGACTTCGACGTATTTTGTAAATTTTCCAAATGGAATACCCCGACTATAGATACGGTACGAGAGAGAAAGAGGAAGTGACTCGGAAAGAAATTCGCATTTTCGGATGCGTCAGTGTTTCTTTTGTTTCCGCATGGGATGCACTCGTTAATTCGCCGTGAAGACAAACAAAATTGATGTCACAGTGCAGTCGTACCCGAACAAACCGTTCGATCCGCCATGCCATTCTAATTAAGTTAGTCTCGGATTTGTAAGTTGTCAAAATACTCGACGACGACTTCGCTGTGTAGAGAAAGTTTTTGTCTCTTATGTACAATTTTTGATATTTTTTTTGGAGCACCACTCTTCGTCCAGGTTCACTCAGCAGATGAGGAGCAACTTCAGCAACAAAAATCACGATTTCACGAACGCTGACGTTGAGTAATTGAAGAAAGACGACCTTTAGTGCGTGTACACATTCATCCCCCAGATTTTCTGACGAAAATAACTTCGTAGCTAATTCAATAATGGAGTAAGACGGAGACGGAAACAATCAGACGGAAGAAAAGAAAAAGACAGATTGAGAGGGAGACGGGACAGACTGAAAGAAAGGCGAATAAAATCGTAGGAAGAAAGAAACCACGAAGAGTTGCTCTGTGCTGAAGTTATGTTTCGTTGTCTTCATTGATCTAAAAAAATTTTGATAATGAATACTTTGATGAAAAGATGGAATTAGAAAAAATAGCGTCTAAAATCTTTACCATCTTTTAGGAAGTGCGCCCAGAACCACTTCTGAGTGCGTGTTATTCAAAATAAGCCACAATCGGAAGTGCTGCTGTGCCAGAGCGAAGGTGCTTTTGATGACAATTTTCTAATTCTGCCGGTAATGACGTTAGTAAGGAGTTCTGAGGATGTGGTGAATTCCCCGTAGCTACATAAAAGAAAAACAGCTTGACATGTATGAATAGAGTGGCCATTGATTGTAATAAGTGTTCTGGCGGGTGGGGGAATTGTCAGAAGAAACGGCAGGGAAAATATGGACTTCTCCTACATGGACTCCTCTTATGATGGAAATAAGAGCGCTTTTATTTCTAGGTTTAATTATTCGAGGCCCACATGCTTCAAAGTTCGAACATTGTTCTGCATATTGAAAATTGCCCAATCATCACTTAGGGACCCATGAGATACCTGCTGGGTGAATTGAAAGAATTGACGGGAAAAACGAAAGTAAAATCGATGTCTACTTATTTTCATTTTAATCTTAATATTACTGTGAAAATGCCAAAACTAGAAAAACCGTCTTAAATCCAGCTGAAAAATAGTATTTTTATCGATTCACACGTACTAACTGACGATAAATTGTTGTTCATTCCCGAAATATACTCGAAAAAGTGCTTTTCAGTGGTATAAATATTCAGGCAGCAGACAAAATTCCTGAAATGAAATATTTATTGAAAAATATCTTGGAAGTTAAAAGTTATTACCTTTAAAAATATTATCTGGTGAAAGGAACTAAACCTTCCGAGAACCCATAAAATTGTAAAATAATTATAATAGGTTGCCGGCAGAACCAGTTAGATAAAACAGGTCATTTTCTGTCGTTAATCCATAGGAACTGGGTGCAGTTTTCAGCTAATTCTCGCGGCTGATGTGAAAAACAAATGTGGGTCGCAATCTGAGGTCTCTTTTTTGGCAAAATCGTAACTTTTATCAGTAAAACGTGGTGCCATTTGAAAACCCTAAATGTCTAATAAGACGTACTCAAAGGGTCTATTTACTTTGAATACTAGTATTACATTGAATTTTGAAGGGCACTGTTGTACAGATGGTGCTACATGACGCTCCATTGACTTCAATTCAGCATAAATTGTTCATAATAGGCGTCCGAGACTTAAATAACGAGTGCCTAGTGGACACACAGTGTTTGGTATTCAGTGATTTCTAATTCCACCATTTGATATCAGTCATGGCTTAATAGCAAATTTTTCCAAGTGATGAATGCAGTAAAATTAGGGAGGAAAATCTGAACATAGTAACTAGTATTTTCAATATTATGATACGATTTCCTATTCGCTGTTGGTGAATGTCTTAATTCTTCTGAACCTCTCTTCCTCCAGCTGATGTATTGAAAAAATGAATCAAGTTTCCGATTTTGAACTTCTCTGATAATTTAAATGAAATTCCTGAATTCTTTTAACCCTTCATTTTCACTTCATCAATGAGACCATATGTTGTGTTAAGCTTTTACTTTATTTGAAGTTGCGCAGACAGCTGTCAAATTAATATTGAGTCTTATTGCAGAAACACTGTGTGTAAGTGTAAAATCCTCTTGTTCTACTTAGTACTAGAATACGAAAAAGACCTGGTGTGTTTTCGAGAAAAGATTGAAATGAATAATTGCATTCTTGGTAAGAAATCACCCACCCTAGTTTTCTCACGGTGTAACCTTTCTATCCTAAAATTTATCTCACAAAAGAAAAAAAGAAAAAAAAAGAGGAACTACGAAACTTCCACTTCTATCTCTTCGCCCCCACCATAAAAAAAAAAAAAAAAAAAATAAGAAAACACATTTTCACCTGCTCGGCAAACAATATACGTGTTCTTGTAAAATAGGTTACCATATGTTTCCATTTTGACGTGCATCGTCTGATATGTCTTTACCATGAAATTTCTATTTTCTGTATCTATCTCTTCTACCCATTATTGCCATTTGTGTGACACGATATTTCAGTGTGTATTTTAATCTAAAATTGAAAATCATAATGACATTCAATTATTAAAACCGCATAAACAATGCTAGGAAGTAGGAGGCTAGCAACATGTTCTCCTGAAAGACGTACGCTATATACTATGTATATATACACACGTACACACACTCACACATACTTACATGTATAAAGTGTTTGTGTAAATACATAAATCTTGAATGAGAGCAGAAGAGCAAATGGTATTCTTGTCGAAAAGTTTTCCTTAGACTTTGTAATTCGAAGTATAATTAATTTTCCACGGAAACGGGATGCCGTTTCCAACTTTTTTTTCTCAAATCGAGATAGTAAAAAGAAAATATGGAAAATTCGAGAAAAAAAAACTACAAACCGATAAATTTTTGTTGTAGAAAACTTACAAATTAAGCACGGTGCGTAACGAGCATTCCATCAGCGTAGAGATGCATTTGTGAAGAAGTAACTGATAAGGAGGAAGGGAAAAGGGGATGTGGGAGAAAGAGTATCGGATGAAATTGTAAAAAGTTGTTTCTCGATGGCGTAATTTTAATTTCATTTGTATCAAAAACAATTTCTAACGAATAACTTTCTGTATTTTTGGAGTAGGTAAAAGTAGAAAATTACCCAAATAGAAATATAAAAAAGCAGGTTACGATTCTTTTTTGTTCTTTTCTTTTTTTCCCTGGAAAATGAAATAATTTCAACTTTTCGTGGTGTTTGTGAAGGTTGAAGTAATCTATTTTGACCAGGATTAGTTTCATGAAAAGAACCACCGTTAAGTTAACATTCTAATGTAATTCGCAGAAACGTCAAGTGAAAGAGTTCTTCGCAACATTTAGTTTGTTTAAAAAATTAAAGACTAAAAAGCAACTAATCAGTCTAAAATGTCCCATAAAAACAATTTTTCTCCCTCGTCTTCCAAATCCTCAGCCAAGGACAAGAACGTATAGGTACCTGGGTGCTAGAGTTGGTGATGATTGTCATTTCGAATGGAAGTCCTAATAAACAAAAACGGTTTCTCTGTAATTAAAAAATTATTTCCTGCCGATTAACCTTAAAACTTGAGTTTATAAATTTTTTGTTTCACCTTTTGTTTACAATTTTCAATCCTCTCGTAGTTTCTACCGTTAAGGGAATATCCTGTCGTGAAATTTGAGAACTGAATAAACTGAACTTTTTTTGTAGCTTTCAATCCTATCAGAAGAATTGTTTGTGTATTTCGGCTGAAATTTCACGAGAAGTTTGCTGTTGATTTAGATGATAAATTTTAAATCGATTTTTCTTGAGAGAGTTAAATGAAGAAGCCGGGGATATTTTCGTTTGAAACTAATAAACGAAATCACTTGTTACATTGTTGTATACTTGGAAATAAGTAATTCAATGTCAAGAATTAATTGTTTTACCGAGCAAATTGAGTTCGTAATCCGCCATCTTAAAAGTTTTAAGTAATTTCATCGAAGAACAACGATTAAATACGCTGAAACTCGATGAAAAACGAACAGAATGTAAAGAAATTTCTCGCTGGTTATTTTCTGAACATTATTCCTTTTTTCATTCCTCTGCGCTATTGCTGTTGGCAGATTAGTTGTTGATGAGTGCAAAAAAAAAAAAAAAGCCAGTGTTGCTCGTTAAATGTTTCATTTCGAAAAAGAAAACAATTTTTTTCATAGTGCTCTGGTTGAATTTCTTTTTTACGTACCAGCCATGAGTCAGTCAATTTTTTTCTTATATGTTCAGTATTACTGTGAAGAAATGGAGTCTACTTTTTTGATTCATTTCATTGATACTGGAATGAAATCTTGAATGACGTCAACAACTCTTGTTAACATCTGCAATTTATGGGGTGATATAAGCAGTGACTTCATGATGTTATTTGAAACTATATTTTTCGAAAAGCTGTAGTATGGGAGCTAAAATACTCAAGTTGGACTTGTCCGAATTTATTTTGCTTCGATTTTTTTTCCCGTGGTTAATCGTCTGATACAATGACAAATATTTTGTCGAATTAAATTTAATCAGATTTTGTCGAATATCAGTTGAATCGGCTGAATCTTATTTTCTTGAGATCTGGCGTAGCCATTAGAGAAAGCGACAATATCGAAAGTGAATGCAGAAATTCGAATCTTACAGTGGGTTGGTCGAGAATGGTTATCTTCTCTTTTTTTTTTTTTGGCAACTTGCTACCTGTTTTCCTGAAAGAAGCTACCTTCAAATCATTTTTCATCTCAGTTCGAAGAAACAAAGAGTGTAGATACCTCCTTGAAGTCATCTTATATTTCACAAAATAAATATGGACTTTTTTGAAGGTTGCCTTATCAATTTTTTTCATTTCTGATGGAGAATAAGAACTGGAATTGAGTGAATTTTTTTCTCCAATTTTATTAATCCTAAGATGAGCTGAAAATATTCATTTCATTTTCTTACAAGGCTAATTATAGTAATAGTAATAATTTTAATATCTATATCTTAATTCTACTGGTATAAGGTTTTTTTTTACTGTGACACCCAGTTAGAGAGAATAGTTCGACTAATTTTCATGAGTAAGGTGTCAAAAGAAAGGTCTCACCGTGTAAGATAAGTCATCAAAGAAAAAAGTTCATAAGCCTCCCCGGAGAAAACGTTGCGGATTTTGTCCCGCTCACCCCTGCATTAATTTTTTTTCGATATTTTTCCTCCTTTAAATGTATTTTCCTTTATCACTATAATGAACGTACAAGCTGGTCAAAATTAATTCGTTCATCTAAATTATTTCACCAATATTTTCCTTTATATTCGATGCGTGTGCGCTACTACTCACATAGCCACACAGGGACACAGAAAAAATGTTCGTTGCTTTTGCTGAATAATAATAAATTGTACAGTGTTACCTAAATGCCAACAAAAATCTAGAGGTGGCACAAGCCAAAGCACCACTTTGCGTTGCCTCATGATTTATATATTAATAACTTCCCAAAATTTCATACTTTCATGTCTCCCATTTTTGAGACACGGAGCGCTGAAAAGTTACCAAAAATGCAGGTATACTATACTGCATATTATGTTACAGTTAATGTGATAAACTGGGTTATTGTGAAAATTGATTGAAAGTGAGTTCTTATTCATCTTTTAGGGTTATATTGTTTTGTTTTGAATGTTTTCATTGAATGTTTTGGTTTAGGACCAGTTCTTTTAAAAGTTAGCAGTTTTCAACTTTAGGATTGTACTGAGAAGTGAAAACTTAAAAAACTAGAAACTGTTATCAAGTTGAAAAGTTTTCACCATAAGTATCAGTTCTGGACCTTTTCTGTAATAATATTAATAATAGTTATAATGGTAATAATAGTAATGTAAATAATAATAATAATAATAATAATAATAATAATAATAATAATAATAATAATAATAATAATCGTAATAATAATGACGATACTCGCTTGTTGAACGAACTTTGACATAGATTCCAAATTTTGATACAAATAAAGCATTTTCGTGAACCCAAAAATTGTGTTTATTTTTCCTTAAAACTTGAAAAAAATTTTAAAATTTGTTTCCTTGTTTTTTTCATTGAAAGTTGAGACTAATTGAAATTTTGCGATTTTCTTTTTTTCCCTCGTGTTATTGCTCTTATTCTGCTTCAATTATCTCTGAAAACTTTTCAATGTGAATTGTTTCTCCGGATTTATTATTTTTTGTCCGACCAAATACTAAATGTCAGTTTTTTTTTTAAATTTTTTTTTTAACGTTCGTGTGTGGGTTGTAATAAAGATTGACTGAATAAAAGATAAGAGGGAGAACGAAAACTTCTGAACTTTTTCATATTGATTTTTATGAACGTATTTTCATCGTTACCGTTTCATTGATTTATTTTCAGGACTTGAGCTTTCGTATTTGAGAAAATCGGTTTTAACATTACTAAAATTGGAAAATGAAAATTTCCTCTTTCTTTTTCGCAATCTCGCTTTATTCCTGATTCGTGGGTGATGAAGAATGGGAATCGTGAGTTGCTTATTTTGATATTTTAAATGATCATATTTAAAATTTTACACCGTAGGCCTATTGCAAAAATTATATTGAAGGGGAAACGAGATGAAAATAATGACTTGTCCCCGCGTAAATTTCTGCGAAAAAAAAAACAAAGAAAAAAAGACGGTTCGGAGTGTGGGTGAAGTTTCTGCAGTATCGCTTTGTATGTCATAAGGAAGAGAACTGATAGTAGAACTTGCGGTTCTTTCATTTCCTTTGTTGTGTATGCCATCAATTCAAGCAAGCTTCCTCGATCTTTTTTTCTTTTCCAGCATGTATTTTTATTGTTTAAAATTTTTAAATATAGGTAAAGCAACATTTCAATAGATGATTAAATTCTTGATGGTTTTTGTTGGCGTAGTTTCGAGGGTGATAGGCGAAAACAAAGTCTGTACCTTTCAAAGTTAGAATTTTTTTTTCTATAGTTTTCAGTTGGTTATCGAAACAGTAGTAATCACACGTCGATTTGGAAAACTTCGTAATTTTTGCTTGACAATATGTCATGTTTTGTGTTCATGATTTTTTTCTTTAATGGGGTCGTTTATTTTGTGTCGTATTTGATCGGAAAACTTCTGCAGTTTTCGATTTCAAGTTGGGGTGAAATCATTTCAAATAATGCTGAAATTTTCAGACAGTTCCTTTTGATTGGGGGCACTGGAGATGTTGCTTGTATCGAGTGGAAAATTTTCAGCAGAAATCAAATTTTTGTCTGAAAAAAGAAGAAAATTTATAAAGTAACGAGAAGCCACCCCAATCCTTCGAAACAACAAAGTAAGTGGCTGATACATATTTTCCTCAGTTACGTACCTACCTACTGCCCAAAAATAGTTAACTATTATTGGCGAAGTGCTTGCCGTCAGTATTGGCTTATTGGTGGAATATTATATTAGGTATAAAATTTTGTAATTACGGTGGGTTAGTGGGTACTTCAACAATTAGTCAATTCTGGATTTTCAGTATTGGAGCAGTACTAGATTGACATCTTTATGATGATGTGGTATTCTTCAAGATTGTTCATCTCTGATAAGTCCGCAAAGAGCTACTATTAGAATTTAAGAAACCTTCTTTCTTAAAATTAAAAATAAGCCGAAACTCTTTCTTTCATTGACTTTTCGAATTAGTTGCATTATTTTTCAAATTAATATTTCTCGCCCGCCGTCAATTTAATTAATATTTCTTCAACATTCTACTCCACGAATTTATAACCACCATAAAGTTGATCCAAATTACTTTACGAGCATCTCTCACACTTTCATTTTGAAAAATTATGAAACAAAAAGAAAAATAACGAAAACGAGGGATGAACGGTGCCCACTAATTCGTTAGAGACGAAGAGAAGGAAAAAACAAGTGTAAAAAATTAGTTCACCCGCATTTATGAAATTTGTAATACGTACGGCTTTCTTAAGATGATATAGGTACACCTATACTGCAGAGAGCAGGAAGAGGAAGACACAAGTTATCCGTCGCCTCGGTCGTAAGATGGTCGGAATTCCTGCTTAAGTAATTCGAGATGGCGAGCGGGCTTCAAAAACCTTCAAAATAGGATGGAGCAAAAAAAAATTATTGGATATTTTATGTTTGGGTTAATAAAGTAAAGCAATGAAACCGGAGAACTGCGCGTTGGTAATATAAAACCCCACCATTTTCTTTGTGCCCAATTTCTTCGGTGGTTGTAATCGAATGGAAAAGGAGGGGGCTGGGAAAGGGTGGACGAAACGACCAAAAAAATATATCGAGAAAAACCTAACCCCCTCAGACGCTTTTCACAGTGGCCCCCTTCCACCGACCCATTCTTTCTCTTTTTCTCGCACGCATTTTTGTTTGTATTTGGGCTAACGTGAGCACAATTTTCATTCCCTGGGGCAATTTTGTACCCGAGAAAGACTTAAGCGTTATGGGAAGTCATCGTGGAAAATAAGAACAAAACCCACAGAGGAAGGAAAATACGTTGTCGTCGTCGTTGTCGCCTTCATCTCTATACAGCCTACATATAGTCGTCTGTTTTTATCCTGAAGGGAGACATTATTGTGTTCTGGCTTCATTTTACAACAATTACCACATAACGTCGGCACCCTTCGATCGTCGTTCTCGGTCGTCAAATTGAGACATTTTCGTATGAATTGGGCGAGGGATTTGGGTGGGGGTTGTCATTTTTATCTGCCAATTTATTAGCCTTTTTTCCTTCTCCGTTTGTCTTTGAAAGAATTTTTTTCATTTACTCGAATCTCGTTTATCGAAATGGTCGTGCAAGTCTATAGTGATATAAATAGCGTATGGGTTTTTCTTCTTAATTAAAATATTGAAGCAGAGAAAAGTATTCTGTGGCCTTGAACAGCTGAGGGTGAAGTGGTTGCGGTTTATGAGCGGTGGTTTTATGGTTACTACGCAAAATGAGGGTGTAATTGTCTGTTGATTTCATATAACATTAGTATGCAGTGTTGGTTTTCGTTGGTGTTGTTTGGGAATAATATTGTCGGTGGAGGGGTGATTTGGGAATAATATTGCCGGTGGAGGGGTGAAGTGGGATATTAAAGAACAAGACAGGTTTTTTACTACTCCAGTTGCCAACAGATTAGAAGAGACGTGAACTAATATGTCAAATAGTATGCTGCTGTCGAAAGATTTACGTCGTTTTTTGGGGAATGTGGAAGGAAAACTAATAAAATTTGCTATGAAAGAGTGTGTGGCTCCATTAAAACTATAAAATTATCGATTTCCTTTTTATAATACGAGTCGAAGTCATGCATATTTCCTTAGGATTGTGCGACCCAGAATGACTTTAGTCTATCGCTTCTGTTATTCCCCCATTGGCTCCTATGTTTGAAATTTTTAGCTTAACTTTAATATTTTCAGCGGTGTCTTGTCTTTTAACTTTGTCTATCTGCAAATTTTTTTTTGAGTTGACTTAGTTTCCGACAAGTTGATTTCAGGTATGATAAAAGACTAAACAAATTATTTTTTAATTTGAATAAAACATATTTATAATTTTTTTCGGTGTTGAATCGGTCAAAAAATATTTCAGTTCGAAAAATTTTACACTTAATGTCTAAATCTGTCATCTTCGAAGATGTAGCTTTGGGGTGTTCTTGAAATGGGAAATTATTGAGACTTCGGATAATTCTTAATTTACCAGATACTTAATTTGCAATTGCTCCTTCAGAATTATTTTGGAAAATACAACTATTGCATTCAGTGCAGTGGCGGGACCTGCGGAAAAGCGCCGATCATGAGTCGTAGGTCACGAATATATACTTTTTGCTCATTTTGACGCTTTTTGGGAGTCTGTGGACTTCCGCTGTTTGACCTATGGCAATGAAACTTGGGGTAGTGTTAGAAGCTTTCATAGGCTACATATTTCTAATTTTGACTGGTTCTGCTTGAATAAAAATATTTTGGATAGATTTTTACAAAATTTTGTGTTAAATATTCATTTTTTTGAACTTCTATGTTTCAGAGGTCTGAGAAAACCCTAGAAAAAAAAAGAAGAAAATGACTTTGTCCTCTAGTTTGGTCTGATTAACAATGAAAAAGTAGTGTGGTTTCGAAGGAATGCCCGTACCTACATTTTTCTTTGTGTACAGCAGTGAAACGGCACAAAAAGTCTGTGCATCCATTGCTTTAATCACAAAGCAGTTGTGTCTATCCTAAAAAAAAGTACATCTTCAGTGCCAAGTATCCAACCAATCAGCGCTCACCGAAAAGAATGAAGTTAAAGAAAAGGATTAGAACAAGTGGTTACATTTCTAACGTGTCTGTATAATAAATTTTAGTGCGAAAAAAAAAGTGAGGAAGAAGAAACGTAGAATAGAACGTGACAATGAAACAAAGAGTGACTTTTTGAAAAGACTCATTAGCGTTATACAGTGTATACACATATATATTCTTTACCAGAACAGTGTGTTATGGAGGCGAAAGACGTAACTCGGATAAAAATTAAATTCGAGTAGATCTTAATAATAGAGTCTGTCATGGCGAAGAGGATGTGGAGGACAAAGTTGGGGAGGAGAACACAATGACTGCTGTAATGAAGAAAAGGAACGTGTGGATACGTGATGAAAACTGGCGTCGTGCAACAACAATTTTACTCGTCGAAGTGTGTATTTACAGACAGATTTTTGGGGTTTCGTTTTCTTCACACTTCTCGTCCCCCAAGACAAGTTTGCACGTCGATAGTGTAAACAAATCTGCAGTTGAGGTTATTGGTGAAAGCTCGATATTGCAGTATTTCGATGCCGAATTAGGGTGCTTTTATATTGATATACTAAATTCAGAAGTGTATCAAGGGTCATATTTGATGCGGTTTCTAAATGGATGGATGTAGGTACGTTTAATTTGTTGCGGATGTTTTTGGAATATTTTCGTATTTTCCTTTGGGTTTTCCAGTGATCTGCAGGGACCCCTGGATCATTAATGTAACGTGATTAACTTTAGCTTTCATAGAATTTTTAACTAATTTTTCTTATTTGTGTATTTTTTACTAATCAAGTGGATGATGTATGCCTAAATTTTTTTTACCTCAAACTAAGACAGTGTGATAATGAAAAATTTTTGTAACTTGTGTAAAGTATTTTGATAAAGTAAAATCAGTCTAAGCTAGTATTTTAAAATTTAATTGAATGCAGCAGAATTAAGAATACTATAATAAGACTGTAAAAATTTTCGTGTTGTCATTTTGAAGCCATTTCTGTTATTATCATTAGGTACCGAAGAAAATAGGGGGAAAAGCCGATCTATGTCTATGTTGAATATGACTTGGAAAAAGCAGATCAAAAATTCCTGTGATCTTATTATAGTTTCCTTTAGTGGAATAATGTTTCCTCAATGTTTTACTATTATGTTGAAATACAGGAACCAGATGATGTGCGGAATCAAAAGTTGCTTAGCATTTCTTTACCCTTCTAAATGGCTTCATTGAAGTGGAAGAATTCCATTTCTTCCCAAGTAGAATACAACAAACTTTGGATTGTTGATTTTTTGGAAAAACATAAATGGTTCAGAATGTTTTGTTGATGTAATAGTGAAATTAATTATTGTATCAAGTGGTAATGAGTTGAAGAAGCAATTTAGGCAGAATATTTATTTGTATGGCCTCAAGTCAAGAGCGTTAGCATCACAAGAAAGGGCAACTTATTCAACGCCTTTCAATAGTTTCACTGAGAAGAAAAAATGATGCATGTTTTTTAATCAACTTGCTGAATGAAATAAAATAGAGTTTTATTAATTATGAAATTTTTTCACTGAATGAATGAAAAATTTTGGAGTGTATAATTATTTTTTACGAAGAGTATAATTTTATGAATTAATTTTGTTGAAATAACTGACTATTGATTGCCATTTTTATGTGAAAATCATTTCTTGAAAAATGTATTGGGGTAGAAAAAATTAATTTTTTATTGCGTTCGTATTTAAGAGTTCTACGTTTCTAATGCATTAATAAAGTAGATCGATTGTTGAGAATTAATATTAATTAATGAAAATGAACTAGATTTTGTTGGAATTCATCTACTATCTACTCTTGAGGCGTTGAAGAAAAAAAATGCGTGTTCAAATGGGGATTTAGAAGGTTTAATGTGTAAACTTAATAGTGTGGTTGTGATGGTGCGTGTTGCACATGCACACAACCAAACACTTACACGCCAACAGTTGCAATTTGTAAGAGGTAGAGTTACGATTGTAGTTGTCATTTTAGCCCCTACTAGAGTACTAGACCAAGCATTAAGATGTTGACTCATCAAAAATAATGAAAAACCGGATTCATTCTGCTCATGCATGGGATTACATTTGGGATAATTTTTAGTTTTTAAGGGATTTAGGGCTTATGTTATGCTATTATCTTGACTTTTATCTCGTACCTGTATCATGTTTGATATTCATCATGGAGATTTGCATAATTTTTTGTTTATTTACAAAGTATTTCCTGAAAAGTCCTTTAACTTCAGCAACAGATACATACTTCACGTCAACTCCTCTAACTAATAAAAAAAATTCTGTGAAACTTGTGTTCCGGTCTCAATGTTTGTGGAGACAAATATTCTAAAAGCATGACGCTAAATTTTCTATAAAATTGTTGTTTGACCATGTTAATCCATAGTATTTGCTTCGAGTTGGAAAATAATCCCTGTCTTCAACAACAAAGCTGCGAGGAGTTCCCAAAATGGTGAAAAAAGAAAAATAAATCAGAAATAAGCTTACTTATAAGTACCTAGCGTACCTATTAGCCCAATTCTTCTAATTGCTTGTAATGTTAATCAAGATAGAGTGAAAGTAAATAGGATCTTCCTTGTTTCTCGCAGAGTTTTGTGGGTATACTTAAACAAATCACAATTTTTAAGTGAGTTTATTCATGTCTTACTTCTAGTATTAAGGACTCTGATTTGAGTCTACGTAGCTCTATAAAAGTTGAGACCACATACTTATTTATTGAACTTTTTTTTTAAGGTGCACTATTAACTATTGATGTTTGAGATCCTTTTCAGAAAACACCTTATAACTTCAAACAGTCATCCTATGATACCTGTAGTTTTAATCCTTTCATCACTTTTCATACTTCCATCCATAAAAGTCAGAAACTTCTTAAGTGAAAGTGTGAAACCACTTGTTACTCATACGAAATAAATTTGAAAATAGAAAATTCTGTACAAACGAAACAGGTAATTGAACTAACCTGTAAACCACAAATTTTCATTCTCAAATTTTAACACTTGCTTATATTAGAGTTTTTCAAAATTTGAGTCTCGCCCTTCGGACACAACCTAAGAGTTAACACTTACGCTCATTATCAAAAAATATTGATGCTGAGCATGAGAGTTGAATGTTTTTTCCCAATGACGCTTAATGCTCATGCTCCTGGTTTCATTGTCGCATTAGGTATAGTTTTTTTCATCTATAATGTTTTCATCTTAGAACCTTTTCTTTTTTAACTATCTACGATTTTGATTTTGAAAACGAGAAAAAAAAATTTTTTTTTTTCATAACCATAAATTTTTGTGTTTAAATAATTTCGAGGTATAAAATTCCAGCAGATTTCTTTGTGTATTATCCAGATAAATTCTAAGTGATTTTTGAACAGCTCTAATAAGAAAATTTGAAACTATTTAAAATTTGTGATTTAAAGGTTAGTTCAATTTCCTGTTCGGTTTTAAGATAATTTTCTATTTTTAGATTGGTTTTGTATGAGTAGCAAGTAGTTCCACACCCTCAATTGACAATTCACTATGGAAATATGAAAAGTGATGAAAGGGTTAACGAACCTGCATGCCTCATGCAGAAAAATCTTACACTGTGTTGACGAATGAGGATTCTGAAACTTTTGGCTTGTCTTCTATGTAAAAAAAAAAAAATTGATCGGCTATAGGCACTTCATGGTATTCTGAAAAGAGCAATGGCCATAATCTTTGAAATAAAATAGTGCTGGAAAGTAGGCGCCATATTTTCACTAAACGCAGCCATCGAAAATTTGCTAAACACTGAGTACATAACGCGCGTAGATGTTAATTAAAAGGTTTGGAAGAATAAAATCCTGTTCATATTGGAAGGTATGAACGTGTGAAATTATATACTCAATTTTACGACACCCTCCAGATATTGATGGATAATTCGTCAATTCGACATAAGTACATCAACAAAATTCCTCTTACGAGTGATAAAAATTTAAATTATACACGAGTTGTAAATTATTAAATTCGAACGTACTGCTTCCTGTCGTTTATAATAACGAAGAAAAAAATTACTTTCTGTTTACACAAGAATGTAATTACTCAGTGAGAGGACTCGGTAGCTGAAGCTGTTTACTGTAGCCCTGTATCCATTTTTTTTTTTTTTTTACCATTAGGTACCACTTTTTAGGAGTGGAGACATCGCACATTCGACTCGTGTTAGTCAAACTTGTAATTACAGGAAATATTTTGTACTGTCTAAATGTTGGACATTGGGGTGATTGTGAAAGTTTTCGGCATTGGTATTAGATGAAATTTTCTAAAAATAGAACTTAGGCTACATCTTTACGTAGGGCCATATACCATCGAGGAGAAAGTCACGAGTTTCGAATTATTTGATAGAGGTAAGTATATACTGTGGATGAATACACGATCGATATCAAATTTTTGTAGCTCACGAATTCGTGAATTTGTTTAGTGTATAGCTGACAACTTTCTTCTTCTCTTCGTTGCTGTCTGGGGTGTTGATGATTGTTTTCCTATAAATGAAGGTGTATTTATATTAGCGTACGTTTATCTGTAGTACACAGTCGGTACTATCGCTGATGTTTATGATCTGTATAACTGATAGGTAAGTTCGTGAAATGTCGTTTGACGATGGTCAGCACTTTTAATAGGCTTTCACTATCGTGGCTGTGTTAATTATTTGTGAGTCGCACTATCGAATCTTCAAAGACATGATTTGTTTATCAGCAACACGCATTCTACGTGCATATCTGCTGTCTTTCGGCAGAGGTTAAGAGAATTTGACCGAAATCGTGACCAAGGTGGATTTATTGCGATCTAGAAAATAGAAATTATCATACCAGTGAATGATAAAGCATACTCGTATGCACGAAATGACTGTATAGTCTGTGATATTTTTGCTCTATTTTTCGCGGTAATGACGATTGTAAGGTCAGCCTAGGTGAAGGAGAATTGTTGTATCCTATGTAGAATGAAATGTATCTTGGAAATTTTGTTAAAATGTACCCACTTAGAGTATCGACTCGTTTTTTGTGTGGTGATCAGCTTTCAGATACCAAGAAGTATGCTAAAAATCGCTAAATGCTTTCAACTTATCAACCTGAATGTGTCTTTATCTGTGTTGATGGCTAAGGCACGATATTTATATGCATAACGGAAATTTTCATGTGTTAATCAAATATTGAGTAAAACTACGGAAAAAATTTCAGTAGTAAAAACACCAGTGTTTCGATATTTTAATGCCAAAAGATTAGCAAATTTTTCTCGTCACCTTGGAAAATATAAATTCGTTCGAAATCTTAGGATGATTTATCAGAAAAATGTGGAAAAAACGTGATTATAAAATCTTTTGGATTTGAGAAAAAGGTAAGTGTTCTCCTTACCTCCGTGTACGCATGTTCTTGATGAGTACAGTTCAGATGTTCGGCAATCTTGAGGAGGATTTATTATAGCATATTCTTCTCAGTATAAAGAAGTACAGTGACGATGATGAAGTATCTACATAATTATAATATGTTGTTTTTTGTCTTGTCGATTCTCGTTAAATTTATTGTTATCGTTGAAAAATGTTAATGAGTTATTCTCCACAGCTGAATTGAAGTTTTATGTTTTGTCTCGCATAAATTTGCGAACAAGTGAAAATTCTTGTTAATGTGGTAGGCTGCACATAAGAAGCAAAATATTTGCTTGCAATATGCATTATTTTGTTGGTGGAAAATATACGTGAAAATTCTCCTATATAGTAGAAAAATATTTCATTTGAAGCCTTGGATCAACTTTCTCAAATGTATCGTATCCATTATTCTGATTTTATAAATATCCTATATTTTTGGAATCTTTAAAATGTATCTTGAAATTTCGATTAAATATTTTTACCCTATATCCACAGTGTGAATGTTGCATATGTTTTTAGAAGAAAAAGGTAAAACACGAATGAGAATACATCGACAAAATAATACCTTCAAAATAGAACTGTATGACAAACTGATGGAAAATATTCTCAGAGATAATTTCATGATGTATGTGCGAAAAAATTCCTTTATCATTAAAATTTATTAGTTTCTGGCATAGTTAATTTTTTTTTTTAGGAATGCTTGAAATTAAGTAGTGAAACGGAAACTTTCGGGTACTACGAACTCAAAAGATTGTACTTTGGCATTAAAATCTAGTCATTACTATTCCTTAATATTTATACGAGTCATAGCGTCTTTCAGTGCAGCGACAATGAAACCAGTTGTCACGAGTACTACTAATATAAGTATTTTTATACAGTTTCTGGCTGGAGCAGGGCTAAATTTTTGACCTCAGCTTTATAAACGGAATCTACTGTTTTCTGTTACTCTTTTGATGGTCTGTGAAGACTTATGCTGGCTTTAGTGGTTGCACTCTTCTGAATAATTTTTAGATAGTCCGTCATAACTTACTATTAATCTAATCAAATTTTTTTCTGTTCAACTCGGTTTAAATCCAGTTAAATTGTTCAAGCACGAATTTTAATTTTGTTTTCTTCTTCTTATGTTTCAGGTAAGAACCAATGATTTATTCTGGAGAGCAGTATTTATCATGAATCGTATTGTTCCGTCCTAGGGGTAAATAATTGAAATTTTGGAGACACCATCTGAATAAAACTACGGAAACTTCATTAGTTTTTCTGTTACTATGCTGAGATGTAGGTAGGCCCACGATCGTTTTTAAATGATTTTTTTCTAAAAATTTTTACATTTGCATTGGAAGATTTGACAGGGATTCTGTCAGAAAACGGGTTTCATATGAAATACGTTTCTACGGTATAGTTTTCACTTTCGGGTAAAAGTGTTTTGATTATTTTTAATACTAGAGACACTCATGAAATGAGGAACGATTGGTTGGAATAAGACAAGTGTAACTTTCAAAAATTTACTCCACTTCGTTTCTTTTTTCAGTTTTTCCATTTCACAGATGAAGTGATAGTTAATGATACTTGAAAATTCTATGTTTGTTCATCGTTTAGATTTGTAATAAAATGATGTGCTAAACATTCAAGGCTAGAACATGATGTACATTTCTATGTGCAATTCTGAGGACCAGTACCAATTAAAGGTGAAAATCATTTTTAAAAACTATGGAAGAGCAGCCGAGACAGAGAGGATAAATAATGTTTCCGATGTGGCAAACGGAATCTGGAGAGGGGCATAGGTCATCTTACACTGCCTCCCCAATTTCCGTGTTAAGGCTACCGGTTTTTTTGTTTTTTTTTTCCTGAATTCAGTGAAATTGTCATAAGTGCTAGACACTCAGTTACTCTTCCCGGTTGCGAAGTTTTGACCCTGCAGACGTATGGAATGTGTGTTGAGAAGCAAAAGTTTTCACTCATCTTCGACCCTACTAATTTAATTGCATTCTGGATGGGGACGAATTGTTGGAATTATGATGTATGGAACTACGTATACAATTTATGAAGGAAAAAAAAAAAAAAAACAAAAACAAAAACAACAGCAGCTCCGTTAGAAAAAGTTGGTTTTCAAAAATTATGAAATTAAGTAGTCACTAAAATGTTATTAATAGATCATAATAAATATTTGTTCCGAATTACGTTTCTATTAATCTAAAATTAGGAATTTTATAGCCGAAATAAGAACAAAAATAATATTACCAGAAATACCGTACGACCGATTCGCACCAAAATTTATTGCAAGTTATGATGAATTATAGCGACATTTGTTTCAAATTTCGTAACTATTGGTCGAAAATTGAAAATAAACTAAAATAGCCATACCGGAAGTACTGTTCGGTCGATCTGTACCAAAATTTATAGTTAATTATAGTAGATTATGGTGAATATTTATTTCAAATTCCATAACTATTGGTCGAAAATTGAAAATTTTACAGCCAAATACAAACGAAAATAACCATACCGGAAGTAGCGTATTGCTGATCCGTAACAAAATCAATAAGTCAGGTGCTTGGCTCTGTACTAATGTTCGTTCCAAATTTCGTAACTATCGGAGAAAAATTTCGACCTGTACCGTGGTAACAAGAAATTGGCTTATATGCGTACATATGAATTTGAGTTATTGGTGCCAAAATTTTCCTAGAGTTATGAAACGAAAAACATACCCACTCCCACCCGCAGGTCGTTCGGGTAGTTCCATTACACCAAGATTAATAAGTAGATTTTCAGTAGAAAACCTACTTAAAAACTCCCCGTTGTTCGAAGTCTCCATGCCAGAAAAGTTGAACCCAAACGTGTCAGATTTTCGCGAATACCAATGTGCGGAAGACGAATACACTCCGCCTCGCCCTGCATCATCAACCCTCGTCTAAACATTTATTTAGCGACTCACGTATGCGTCATTTTAGTCACGTAAACTGCCATTCACGTTGTTAATTCGAAGATTGACAACAAGGTTTTTCGTTGAAATATAGCGAGCCACTCTCGATGCGTGTATACTTTTTTTGTGTGCGCGCGATGGTAATTCACGAGCGTGATGCAAATTACCAAATATGTTTAACGCAGGACGTTTGGTCCAATGTGGAGGCTCGATGCAGTAAAGAAAGAAGAGCTTTAAAATTTACCAAAAATTCTGGTCGTAAGTATGCTTACTTCGAATGGAGAGCGGTGTTATAAAAAAGAATGACGAGGGAGAGAGAACAGTATAATATGAATTAATGTACAAAAAGAACTCGCTAATTAACCAGGCCAGTGCCAGAACTTTTTTTTCCATCTTAAGTCATTTTCGACACGTGTCGTATGCGATAACGTCGATTATTTGTTGTATTATATATTTGGTATGTTTTATGTTTTTTTGTTTTTTTTTTGCTGGAAATTATTTGTCCCCGAAGTTGCTGGTGTATGTGTGTGTTTTGTGTGTGTGTGTGTGTGTGTGTGTGTGTGTGTGTGTGTGTGAGTGTGTATGTATGCGCGCGCGCGCATGGACCAGTTTTAATGACCATCGTTAAAAACCTCCGGTGTCATCAACCTGAACCCAACCAGCGTGCACTGGTGGGCAGTCGTTTACGATTATCGTGCAGCGTGAGTACGACTCTTATCGCACTCCCTAAATGATTTAATAATCGCTTGGTTGGGTTAAAGAATGCATTTCCAGGCTGCACGTTTGTGTAATAGCCAAGATAACGTGTTGGTACAGAATGATGGTGTTGTGGAAGTGCACGATGAACTTAACCAAATTGTTTATGTGGTAACGAAGTAGAGCTCGACTCGATATGGTGAAATTTTGACTGAGGAATTAGGAAGTCAGTTTTCTTGAGTCGTCTTCGTAGACATGAGAAAGTACAGGCACCATTATTCGTATAGGCCGATCGTCAGCGGATTCTCGAATCTGATTCTGTAGATTCAATGTCAATTCATGCAGATTCATGCAGATTTAAAACGGATTCTCAGAAAAATATTATTTCTACTCGTTGTGTAGGAAATAATGGATCTCCCGGTCAGACATCAACATCATCTACGCATTAAAAACATTTTATCAAGATTGAGTTGTAAAAATTGTGTAAGTACTCGCTAATCGAAAAGTCACAAGAATCTACCAAAAATATACTCTGGAGTAGATTCAAAAGTTTAATGAATCCGTCTAAAACAGATTTTTGAATCCGTACACCACTGTATGACGTCATACTTGACGAAACAAGAAGGTAGAATCTGACATCCTTAACGAACATGACTCTTATGTGGGTAAATTGAATTGGAACTTCTGAAACTAGCAATCTTTCATCTATTCTCACATTTTTAGAATGCTAAACGATAGTTCCGAAAACTTCGGAAATTCTGCAGTATATTTTATTGTTTTTTAAACCATCTCCACATCTGTTTATTAGTTCGGTTTCAACTTGCAAGGATCGGTATTCCTCATTCGAACCAATCGATTTTGGGGAAGCGATTTCAGTTATGACTTTGCTCCTGTAGGCGATGATTGATAGGGCATCTGATTGGTTAATGGACGAATTTAAAGGCGTATATCTTGCCTTTATTCTTCTCTTGTATTTTTTAAACATATTATTTTAACGTCTCTTCAGCTCTCGCGTTTGATCTCTTGAATATGAAAAAATATCGAGCTAAACTCATGATAGGCAGCCTTTTGTTCCCATAACCACCAAATTATAATTTTTTCTTCTCTTGTAGTGAAGTCATATTTTTAAAGGCCTTAAATAAATAAAGAACGAAAAAAAAAAAACAAAAAACAATTTCACCATTGAATTGATGTGATTGTGAAAAACTACTGCGATTTTGAAATATATCAATACTGCGGCCAACTTTCTTCAACAAAATAATTTTTATTTCGCATGAAGCTAAAGCCAAAAAAAATAAATAAAAGCCTATCTTTTAAAAATTTGTTTTAACCTAAACTAGTTTTTAAAAATGAGATTTACTTGTACTGTGTATTGCTAACGCCAGTTTCGTACTGAAATTGGAAAGTGTTATGGGTTCCAGAATTTTTAAGAAAAAAATTTTTTTTTCTGTTTATTTCTTGGTGACAGGTTTGTAGCTTCAACTTGGCAGTGGGGGATTGAATACTTCTAAAAATACTTTATGCTTCTTTCTTTTTTTTTTTTTTTTTGAAACTGCTATTAGTGACTTCCATAACTTATAGGGAGCAGAAACTCCTGAAAAATTTTGAGATCGAAAGTCTTAAAAACAGAAAAAAAAGTGTGTTCTGTAGAATTGACTTAATAATGGAATCGTTAATTGTGATCTCTTGCTTTCCATTTATTTTGGGGTACTATATCATTCAATGGACGTAGCTCGCACATATTCTCAACCACTGCAGGTTCTAGTTCAAGCTTGAATAAAGTATTAAAATGAAATTATACGATACGTCTTTGTCACCAAAAATCAAAGAATTTATATTTTCTTCATTAAAAAAGTTGTGTGTTTTTAAGAGCTATATAACTGCAAAAACTGTCCCACATAAGTGTACGCCACTGGTACCTGTGATGAAGGAATCCGGAATCCCTGTCTCCATTTTTCTCACTTCTTGTTGGTTTGTGTGCGATTTTCATTCCTTACGTGGTTTGTTAGAAATTCGAGTTTTGCTTGATATTTGTCATAATCATGGCCCTTCTCTACATTTGTTACCATTGTAAGTTAATATCAAACTGAATGAACATAAAATGCAATGAAATATTTCTAGGTTTCTTGTGATTACGTTTAGGTATATCGTTCGTGAATAAACGTGAAATTCAAATTGTTAATTTACCTTGGTAATTGAATTTTTTTGATTTTTTCGCAGTTGGTCTTCGTGCCGCTTCTTTACATATTTTTTATATCTAGTTCAGCCTAAAAGTTTTCACGCTTCTGTACGAATATTATATTTAGATTTAGTTGGTCGTGTCAGTGCCCGCGGATGGAAGTGGAAAATTTTCCGAACTTACGAGTTTGAGAAGGGTTTGCTTTATTGTGAAAGTTGAAATTGAGTACCGGTGCCATGCTGAAATTTTCGCCCAAAATAACGTCAAAACGAACTATCCGGAAGTGGTGAAGTGTGCTGTGCAGCCTGTTTGTCTAGCTGTTGACCTGAAAATACCAGTCTTCTTTTTCTTTCGAAAAAAATGAATTTTCATCGTATATATCCATCGTCATTTTATTGTGGTTTTAAGGGCAGTCCTTGTCTTCTGTAGTTTTCTGTGGTCAAATTCGTTGGGAAAAAAAGGGAGAAAGTGCCCTTCACTCGACGAAAGTGTTTGATAATTGTTTTCGGTTTTATTATTGCTATTGTTAGTTGGGGGTTTTGCAGTTAATCCGTTTCGAGTGCGTATACTTTGTTGTCTTGAATCGATGTCGTTGCCTAGTCCATTTCGTGGCATCGATTTTGGATTGTCATTTTGTATGATTCTATAGTTTCAATACAATTTCAGTGCAATGATAATGAGTAAAAATCATCGATTCAGTTGGAAAAATGTTAAATGTCATGTTGAAACGAACACTAATGCTATGGTTGTATGTTTCACCACTAAATAAATTTTTCGAGCTTTTGTGTGTAAATAATGTTGATGGGGAGGGTGGAACGTTTAGTTATTTTGTTTTTTCTTTTTCTTTTTTTTTGCTCTCTTTCACCCTTCAAGGTCTTCACATAAACTTTGAGTAATCATATTTAAGGGAGGGTGGTATTTTGCACCAAAATCTTTTTATTGCTGTTGGGTACGTTCGTAGAATGAGAAATGGTCCTAATTCCTTTGGTAATGTTTCATTTTTGTTGTATGTCATCTGAGATTGTGGTGGCGTTTTGTTCTGCTTATAATTTGTTACAGAAAAAAAAGGGTTGAAATTTTAGGTGTCGAAATTCTTTCCTTCCGTAGTTGTGATTGAGGTGAACAGCTTTCATCGAGATCCAGATCATATTATGAATGCGCTGAGAGAAAAGAACATAGTGCCGGTGGATTTTATTCGAATTTGTGTGTTTTTCTCGCCTACTTTTTTCTCGCGAATTTTACCCGATATTTCGAAGAACAACTATTAGATACGTACATTTGAATTTTTTTCTAAATGCGGGTAATTGAGGTGTTTTTTTGCCTTAAATCTTTGATAAAATTTACAAAAAAACGATCAAACGTTTGAAGGTTAGATAAGTAGATAAATTCATTTGAAATCACTGGGTGGATATTTCTTTCCCATGACTGTGAAAATGAATCTGAAAAAATGCGGATGACACGATAGTCAGAAAGGTAGATTACACTTAGAATAGACTGAATTTCAAATTGTGTGTATTGAGAGTTGCGTTCGTTATATGTTTGAAAAATTTTGTATTTCATTGAAAATTTTAAAAAGCCGTAATTCGAAAACTAATATTTGGATTATTCTCACATTTGAACTTGACCGAGACATAGATCCGAAGTATGCCCATGCCGGATTTTGTCCTGATTCGTAACGAATTATGCCTTCAAGGTTTTTGACAAATTTCGTTTTATACCATACAATTTTATACATATTTTATATATATATATATATATATGTAAAATAAAAATTTTTAAAGAGTGGGTGTTTTTGGGGTCTTGGAACCATAATAGAAAAAATCGTAACGAAATTTTCTCGAAGTTGTGACGTGCCACCCTCGACTATGGTTAAGATTTTGCGAAATCCATCTAAAAGCTATACTTTAATTTTTCTAGGTACAAGTTTGTATTTTATTGCTGTCCGTGGTCCCAAAAGTAAAATATAATGCCAAAGCCTAGCAAGTTCATTCATTTTCGGTTAGCTCCATTCTTCATTATCTTGTAAAAACTAAGGGTTTCGAATTTTAGGTGATTCTGAACGTATATAGCAATTTTCTTCTAAATTTCACCATACATTTCTTACCCAGAATGCCAACTATTTAAGTTTTCTTAAAAACATTTTATTTTCCGTTACTTTATTTACTTGCTTACAAAAATTTCATTGATAATTTATTTAAAGTTTGAATTTGTGAAAAACAAATTAGGTCAAATGAGGTCTGTAAAGCAGCTCTTTTCTCACAATGTGGAATATATCGGCAGTTGATAATTTTTTATGGTATGCCGCCCAAAAGATAATTATAAAAATATTTACTCCTTGTGGGGACTCACTGGTCTGAGGTAAAGGGGCTCGGACCCCTCGACGACAGTCGCCGCCCCAAAGGGCAGGCTAATTACTCGTCTGTACGACGTTAAACCAAACACAAAATACGTTCGATCGTAATTACCTGCAAGTACATGCAGGTAATGTACGAGTACCGAATCGTGACATCACCAAACAATGTCACGATCCGTACAAAAACCAGCCAGCCATCTCTTATCACAATAGGGGATGATGCGACCTGGCCGCCCTCACCAATGTACGTATTACCTTACATATGTGTGTTTGTGTGTGTGTAAGTAAGCCATATATAAACCGCCCGAACTGGCTCTAAAATTGCCAGTGTTCGGTCTGGTTCTGGCTTACCCGTACTTACGTACAAATTGGCTGAACACGCTTAAATTCTGTTGAATTTCCTTCTGGTGAGAATATCTCTCACGACAAGGTATTCCACACTCCTTTTATAAATTATTAATTTTAATTTAGAAAAAAACCAAAAAAAAAAAAAACAGTCATGAAGTTAAAATTCGATCACCCAATAAAGCATAATATGAGTATTGATCTAATAATCCGAAATTAATATGAGTTTTAGAAAATGGTCTAATTTTCGTTTGTTCGAGTAAATAAAAAAATGACTATTTCAAACCGAACAAATATCGACATGATGTACCGAATTAATTATGAGTTTTGAGTCGTGCCCATTTGATAGGCATTACTAGGTGGATCGAGTAAGACGTTTCATGAAAAGATTTACATAAAATTTGAATTAAATGAACTGAACAGCGCAAAAACTGTGGCCTTGGGCATCGAAATGTATATAGGTATACATATTTTGTGCCATATCCACTCCGTATTTTCAATAATAATTAAAGGTCTGGAAATTAGTGAATTAGACAGAAGAAAAAACTAGAATTCTCACTAGGTCACTATATAAAATCATATGTATCGTGAAAATTATAATTGGTGTTCCACTTTTGAAAAAGATGTTATATTACAAGTATGTGGGGCCAAAAATTTGGTCGAATGAATAAAGTTGGGCAAACTTTTAATTTTTTGCAGATTTATTAAATAGGGTTTATGAATGAACTTTATTTCATGTAGTTTTGGTGTTTTATTTCCGTAGCCTGTTTGGACCATTCACAGACTCCTCGATCAAATTTACAACTATTGTATTAATAAAATTAATTCTAGACATCTTTTTCTCTCATGGGATGAAAATGTTCCAAATCATTGCATAGCTTGAACAGGGTTTTTTTTCTCTCTGTTTGTCTTTTACTCTTTGGTATATTAAATATGATTGATATCGGATTATGATATTTTGGTTTGTCAATTGAGGAATTCCATTCATAGGGTGCTAGTTCTTTGGTTATTCAGTGATCTCGGTCAAAACAGAATGTGGGGATGTTTCCCTCTTTGCCTCCCTCAGGGCTCGGCCCTGCGTTGACAGACGAGTCGCAGACCAAAGTCCGCAACCCATACTAATTGTGCATTGCACGTTAAACAAAGTACATCATCTGTATGCACTCGTACAGACGATGCGTTTCTGTGTTTACCGTTGAGGTGGTAAACTGAGGCAAGTGAGTATGTAATATTTACATACTCACTGACAGTATACGTGCTGTGGTCCGTATATGGTACCGCATTACCTTTGGACAATTGCCCCAGTTAGGAAGTATGCTTTGTGTATAGTTAGGCACTTAAACCAGCTGGCTAACAGTACCGAGAAATAATTTGGTCGCCCCACACGTAAACCACTGTCTCCCTCTTAGGTTCCATAAACCCTGTGTAGGTAGCATCTACCTACACCAAACAAGCCACAGTGGTGACCTCGATGTTGCTACAGTGGTTCAGGCGTGAAAACGCTTGACAAGCGAGAAATTGCTCTGCTGATAAGTGCGGTTTGGATGCGACTTTTTCATTGGGTAGAAATAGCTGATGTGACTTAAGAGACTATTAGTCGACTACGGAGTGGGAAATTTACCCCCTATACCAAATAAACGTTGCCCCATAACTGGACAGGTCAACGAAATCTCGGTAGAACAATCATATACATCTGCTAGATAGGAAATAGTCCTACAATAATTTCTGCTACAAATTCGGTTAAGCTGGATTTCCAAAATTAAGAAACGGAAAAATAATACGAAAAATAATGCTAAAAAACGACGAAACTAAAATGCCTGGAACTTCGACTGAAAATCCAGAGGAAAAAGAACGTAGGTTACTGGCTGATAAACATGCTCAGATAGAAAAAGAGCTGTTTGATCAATATAAGAAGGAGATCGTAGCCAAGGCAATATCGGAGTACGACAAAAAGAAGGTCGAAGAAAATGCCAAAAATACACTCAAAAAACGGATCCAACTACCAGAGTTTCTCCCAAAGGACGTAGAAACCTGGTTTGTACAACGGACCGGCTGTTTCCAACTCGAGGAGATTCCTCGAGAGCACAGATACAGACAATTGTGTGGAAATATGCCTGCACAAATCATAAAAGCTTGTCCTGACATCATGGAATGTCCTGACAAAGCAGAAGATTCGTTCAGTTGGTTCCAGAATAAAATAAGAACTGCATTTGGCATAACCACTCGAGAGGAAATTTGAGAACTGATGAGAGGCATGTCCATCGGAGATGACAAGCCCACAGTATTTATGGCTAAACTCATTAAAAAAGGGGATAACCATGTATCACCCTTGGTAATAGCTGACCGATTTTGCCAACAACTACCTACATTAGTTGTGCAATCACTTGGAGCTCTAAATCTTACAAACGCTACCAGTGATGAAACATTGATAAATTTGGCCAAAGCTGCTGAACAGGCACTGGAATACACAGGTAAAACTGCAATCAGTGCCATCTCAGTGGAAAAATCCGAAATAGCGGAACTTAGAGCCGAAATTGCTGCTTTGAAAATGGAACATAAAAACACCAACAGCAGCAATAGAAATCGAAACAGCCGTTCCTAAAACCGAAATTGGCGAGAACGAGACTGTAGATCTCGTGACCGCAGAAATAATAGCAGATAAAACAGCCCTGGCAGAACACCACCAAGGTCTAAATCTAGACCCAAATACAAAAATCCGAATTGGCGTGAAGACTATTGCTTCCACCATAATAAATGGGGAGAAAATGCCAGGACCTGTAAAATCACCTGCCAATTCTATGCCAAAAGGATGATCAAAGACGAGCAAAAGAAAAAGGAATTGCTCTCTGAATTGGATAAGGTTAGAGACAATCAAAAATCTCCCAGTAAGTCAAACTAGAGAGAGGAGTCGTATCAGCGGCAACCAACCCCTCAGATAACTACTCTCGCCGTCTGTTCATACAGGACAGGTCAAAAAGGAGGGAATTTCTTGCTGACTCAGGCGCAGATCTTACTGCCAGCCAAGATCAAGCACAAGAAATACACTCCAAAATCCCAATTAAATGCAGTTGATAACCATAGTTTCTCTGCATATGGAATAAAAAAATGCAAAGTAAATATAGGTTTTAACAAACCAATGAAATGGACTTTCACCATAGCTGATGTCAAATACCCTATATTAGGAGCAGATTTCTTAGCTTATTATGGACTATTGATTGATCTTAAAAATAAACAATTAATAGACTCCACAACCGGTGAACACATAAAAGGAAAAACTAAAAATTATCAAATAATTAATATAATTAATGCGTGCACGCAATCAAATGATAAATTCGTCAATATATTGACAGATTTTCCTGGTATCACTGAACCAACTTTTAATCCAAATCCTACATATAAACATGACACAGTTCATATAATAGAAACTGTAGGACAACCCTGTGTAGCAAAAGCAAGACGCTTAGCTCCAGATAGATTAAAAGTGGCTAAGGATGCATTCGATAGAATGGTAAAAGAAGGAGTTTGTAGACCCTCAAATAGCTCATGGAGCTCACCCATTCATGTCATCCCTAAGCCAGGTGGAAAATGGCGAGTAGTAGGTGACTACAGACGCCTAAATGCTCAAACAAAACCAGATAGATATCCAGTTCCTAATATCATGGATTTTAATATAAACATGAAAAGAAAAGATCTATTTACCAATATTGATATTAATTGGGCTTTCCACCAGATACCTATGGCTAAAAACCATATTGAAAAAACGTTACTAATAACTCCATTCGGCCTCTTCGAATATCTTCGAATGCCATTTGGATTAAGAAATTCTGCACAGACATTCCAGCGATTTATAAATGGTGTATTGAGAGACATACCATATGCCTATGCATACATAGATTATATCTGCATATACTCCAGTGGAGGCATTGAAGTGCATGAGAAGAAAGTGAGAACCGTATTACAGCAACTGCACGCTGCCGGTTTAACTATTAATCTCGGTAAATGCGAATATGCAAAACCAAATATTGATTTTCTCGGATACAACATTACTTCTGCTGGAATTGCCCCTCAAAAAGTCCGGGTTGAGCCAATAATAAACTTCCCTAAACCAAAAACAGTCGCTGAATTAAGACGATTTTTAGAGATGACAAATTTCTATCGACGTTGCATAAAAAACGCAGCGGCCAAACAAGGCAAATTATTCGATTTGATAAAAACAAATAAAAAACGCGACAAAACTCCTGTCATATGGACAGAAGAAGCCAACTTAGCATTTGACAATGTCAAAAATATGCTGGCTAACGCGACATTATATGCTCACCCAGATGACAGTCTGCTATTATGTATAGCAACAGACGCGTCAGACTTTGCAATTGGTGCAACATTGTACCAAATTGATAATGATCAAAACCAGCCTTTAGCATTCTTCTCGAGGAAACTATCTAAGGCTGAGAAAAATTATAGTACGTACGACAGGGAGCTATTGGCGATAAATGCTGCAATCAGGCACTTTAGGCATAATGTAGAAGGTAGAACTTTTACTGTGTACACCAACCACCTACCTATCACACATGCATTCCAGCAGAGAGCAGAACATGCATCGTCAAGGCAAATGAGACACTTAGAATTCATAGGCCAATTTACAACAGACATCAGGTATATAAAAGGGGAATTAAACACACCCGCTGATGCTCTGAGCCAAATAGAATCTGTCTCAGTGCCATCTCAGTTGCCCTATGCTGAAATAGCCATTGAACAGCTAGGGGATGAAGAATTATTAAAATTGATATCTTCAGACAAATCAAGTCTACAACTGAGACAAAAAAGACTCCCTGGCACAAAAATCATGTTAACATGTGATGTGTCCCAAGGTCAAGAACGACCATATATTCCACAAAAATATAGGAAAATGGCGTTTGACAGTGTTCATAACTTATCGCACACTGGACCTAGGGTACAACTAAATTAATGACCTTGAGATATATATATATATGGCCCAATATAAAAAAAGATTGGAACAACTGGGCCCTTGCTTGTCTAAATTGCCAGAAATCTATAATTGGCAGACACATGAAATTGAAACTTGGGAAATTCTGACATTCTGACAGATTCAAACACATTCACGTAGACTTAGTTGGTCCTTTACCACCTTCTCGTGGCTATAAGTATCTGTTGACCATTATAGACCGAGCTACTCGCTGGCCCAAAGAATTCCACTCACGGAAATGTCATCTCAACAGTGGCTGCAGAAATATATTCAATGTGGATTGCTAGATACGGTGTGCCTCAAAGCATCACTACAGACCAAGGTTGACAATTCGAAAGCCAAATATTCAACGAGCTAGTAAAGACCTTGGGTGCCAAACACTGGTCCACCACCACTTACCACCCACAATCTAATGGGAAAGTGGAAAAGTGGCATAGGGCTCTAAAAGCCTCAATTATGGCACACGACACCAAAAGATGGATTGATAGGCTACCAACCATCTTATTAGGCCTCCGATCAGCCTTGCAAACAGATACTGGACACTCAGCTGCTCAATTAGCACTCGGTGAGTAATTGCACTTACCAGGGGACTTTCTCTATGAAACCAAAGAAATTAACCCCGAAACATTAGTACAAAACACAAAAGACAACGCAAGTCAATTTTTAAAACAAGCTGCAACTCATAGCAAACCTAAAACCTATGTCTCGAGACACTTAGCGACAACCACGCACGTGTTCTTACAAGAAGAAGGGATGAAAAAGGCTTTGCAGAAACCCTACACCAGTCCCTATAAAGTAGTGGATAGAACAGAAAAAACGTTCACCCTACTCATAGCCGATAAAGAGAAAAAAGTCTCAATAGATCGTGTAGAACCTGCATTCTTAATAGCAGATGATAAAATCAATGTCATAAAAAAATGCAAGGAAAAAGACATGGATACTGACATAAACATAATCAAAGATCCACAAGAAATTATTGAACAAAATAACGACACTCAAAAGCTACTAACACAGCCAGAAATAGTGTAAGAAATGCATAGTGATGTACTCAAACCAAATTTGGAAAAAATGGCTGCAAAAACCAAATCTAAAAAAGTTTTCAAATTCGACGACAACGTATGAAAATATTACTACGATCCAAAAGCGCCTATAAAGCCTAATAAAAGAGGCAGACCTAAAGGTAGTTATAAAAAAAGAAATCAAATTCCGAGTCGTAGATCATAAAGGTTATCTCAACACCAAAATAGCTAAACCAAAACATGATCACAAATACAAAATTCACTCATACGAAAACCACCAAATTCTCAAACCATAGAAAAATAAATGGTTATAAAAAAGCAAAATAAATTTATTCACCCTCAACCCCTGCATCAAAATATAGCAGAAGGTTAAACAAAAATTAAAACATCAAAAAATGGCCATAAAAATCAAAAATAAATCATCCGCTTCCAGGATTCGAACCTAGACGCAGAGGAGAAAAATGCAAAAATAAATCAGCTCGAAAATAAAACATCTATCGTGAAATTCAAAATAAATTCACGTGCATTTTTATAAAAACAGAAATCAGCTGACGAACAATGAGAAACGGTGCAACTGCAATGACACACATCCTTATCGCAGAACATACCACAAAGTACGTTGCAATAAGGATATCGCACCACCGTTCCTTATCACATTGAACTATATAAAAGAATAAAGTTCATTCACTCGAATACGTTGACCCATATAAAAGCACGTTGAATTTAAATCAACAAATTTTACCCATAGAATCTTCTAAGTGGGAATTTCTAAATGGGAAAATACTAAATCTTTGATGCTGAGATGAATTATGATAAACTCGACGACAAATTTGTACCAAATGAAACAGCCAAGAACGATACACAAATCATTCGTTTGTCGATTACGCTCCGAGCATTATCGCATTCTAATTTCATGTAATTTGTTCAATTCGAACACCTATTTCTGTGCCCAAATCGCTTTTGAAAAATTTCTAATATTTTTCCATTGTCTTAATTGACATTTGCAATCCATCACAATGTCTTCCATCAACTCTTCTAACCTTTGCTCGACTACGAGGAAGCCCTCCTTGCAGAAGAGCAGGAACAGAGTAATTGGGAACATGATATCATGCTTTCCCAACTTTCTTCTTTGGCGAGCAATCTCGCTTTGAGTTCCACTCCGAGGCCTGAGATCAGTTCAGTCTTAGCTGAAATGACCCAACCTCTTCCTCGCCACCTTCCTATCAGCGAGACCTCGGATGCTTCACGATCCATGATTACTCCCATGGACATGGACCCATCTAGGAGCATTCAGCCTTCTCGCTCCGAAATCACTGTCCATAGACCGGACACCCGTATACAGCCTTTCATCTAACAACGGAATTCCATTCCTAATACAAATTCCAGAAACTCCACTCAGGCGATTAGGCACAAAAACAAAAAGAGAGGAGCACGATCTCGTGCTAACTATAACCAGCGGAGGATCCTCAATTACAATGCGGGGACTTTTACTGGCCATGCCTTAGGCCAGGCCCTCTGCGACATCCTCTTTGGAGGAGCTAGGTCTTATAGAGGATGTAATCCCACCAGACAATCTTCAGTCCAACGTCCCCCCTAACTTTTAGGGTATGACTGGACTCAGTATTTTTGTACAAAAATATTAGGGAGGGAGTTGCTGTGGGGACGTTTCCTGCCTCCCTCAGGGCTCAGCCCTGCGTTGACAGACAGGTCGCAGACCAAAGTCCACGACCCATACTAATTGTGCATTGCACGTTAAACAAAGTACATCGTCTGTATGCACTCATACAGACGATGCATTTCTGTGTTTACCATTGAGGCGGTAAACTGAGGCAAGTGAGTATGTAATATTTACATACTCACTGACAGTATACTTGCTGCGATCCGTATATGGTACCGCATCGCCTTTGGACAATTGCCCCAGTTAGGAAGTACGCTTTGTGTATGGTTAGGCACTTAAACTGGCTGGCTACCGGTACCGTGAAATAATTCGGTCGCCCCGCACATAAACCACTGTCTCCCTCTTAGGTTCCATGAACCCCATGTAGGTAGCATCTATCTACACAGAACATACATTTTTATGATATCTTATTATTTAAAAATTTTCAAGAAGAAAATAAAATATTTAGTGTGTGCTGATATAAATGTGATGCTATTTTAAACACAATGTTGCATCAGAAATTAAATTTTTCTTTCAGCTGATGGAAAATTGTTGTATGAACGAATTAGCGAGAGCTGAGGAGGTTTATTCGAAGAATATCCAAAATCAGTTGGAAAAAAAAAAAGTGTTGATCGCCTATAGGTTGGCAAGATTCTATACTCAAACCAAAACTTGAACTTTTTGAAAAAAATCATCCATTTACAAAAAAAAAAAAAAAAAAAAAAAATATCAAAAGTTTTTACGAAATGAAAAAATTTGACCAACTCAAACCGATAATAGTTTTAAAATCATTTGGGGATACTTTTAGATCTAAAGAATACTGAAAGGTTCAGTAACGATGTTGGGTGGAAACTTGTTTTTTTTTACGAACATTAAAAACTCCAGTTAAATAATGAAAATGAAAATGAAAATGAAAATGAAAATTTACGCGTATTTTTATTTATTTTTTCCTATCACGGAAGTAATATTCAACGCAAAGCTCTGGAAAATATTTTTTTTTTTTCACATTTTCCGAAAACCAGAGTAACGAACCAAAAACTGAAAGGATTTTCTCATTTTGTAGGCGCACAGTTGGGCGTAAAGTATGAACATTAATTTTCATTTTGTATTCTGTGAATAGTTATTTAATAACTACGAATAAGTGAACTTTCAATCCATTTTAGGATAATAAAGGAATTTAAATTGAATAATTTAGTGAGTTGTTTTGTTTATTTTCAGTTTACGATAAAACTTGACCCGTGTGAAGTGCTGACTTCTATCTGTTTATCAGTGCATTAAGAGCACACTATTTTAATGATGTTAGAAGTGAATGGGTTGAAACTTGGCGGCGTACTATTCGTGATGAATTAAGGCCACTTCTCAATTGGCTTGTTACTATAAGTAGTAGAATTCTGCGGTCAATGTTGCAATTATTTTAATTAATTCAATTACCTGGCTGGAGTCGAAGGGAGAATCTTGTGAGTTTACCATTGGAGATCCTTTAGCAGGTGTAAATATTAGCAACTTTGGTGTGTCACACTCTCCAGGACCTAGTAAATAAATCTTTTTATTTAATAATTAATTCCATATACTCTTTCTGAGTAGGACCTCTCAAAATTCCTTGGTCACACTTTACCATGAAAATCTTGTGACTGTGCCCTAGTATCAGGCTGTTTTGTTTTTTTGGTTTTGTAAATCTAGCAGGCTACCGAACTGAGTGACGCATTATCAGGTTAGATAAGTATCTTCTTTTGACTGCATTTCCAAATTATTTTTCTATGATTGTATAGATTCCAGTGGCGTAAAAATGGAGAGCAGGTTGGGATGCAATCCCTTTTCGAAATTTTTTGACCACTTTCCACAAGTTCAAAAGGTAATTTCAAGCAAGGTTGTAGCTCAAAAAGTACTTCGCTAATCTCTCTTATCTTCCAGATCATGGTTTCAACCAACAGTGCAGCATTGAAGATCTATTTCTTCTTGTATTAGACTTTTGCACGTACTTATTTTATGTATTTTTTATTTTTCCAAGTTGAGCACTGTGGATTGAGGAGCTATCAGTATGTCGTGTGTCACTTCTTTGTTGATTTGAATTTTCCCAGTCTTTTCATTCTCTCCGAACACCTTTACTAATTGGCTGGAAGATGTAATTTTTTGCCTTGAAAATGAAGTTAAAATCCACTAAAACGTTCAGGTACATCTTAAAAATTGTGTGTCATAAGGGATGTGTTGATAAATCATTACGAAAGCCCGTATTGAACGCAGAGATCGAAAGAAAACCCATTTTAGATTTTTTTTAATATTTACACAGCGCTTGTAAAATGCGTTCCTTTAATAAAATCGTCCAAGAAATAGCATCTTTATTGATGCAGAAATGGCAAAAATTGCCTATTCAATAATCATAAGGAGTCCTTTTGCTTGCACGCGTTCCCTGCTTTCAAAGATTTCCAAATTAATTCGCAATCATATAACGTGAAAAAATCCACCACCTTTTCGATACCATTCTATTCCGACCATAAATCGTCTTCCCCTTTTTCTTCGCCCCCGCGCCTTCCCTTCATCAGTCTGGAACGCGGACGTGTCGTGGTATCGTTCAAGCGTTGCTAATTTACAGCTTGTGGACGAGGAATGCGATTATTAAATTTTAATTAAGAACCTTCGCGGATTAATTAGGCGTGAATTAAAGCGCGAAAAAGCCACCGCTTATACAAAACACTCCGGCACTTTTTATCTGTATAATGAAAAAGTTTCTTGTGCCTAAATGCCATAGTAGAAGGCGGCTGTGTGGGATGCTGCTTTGGTATAGAAAAGTTGATTATTAACAATAACGAGTAGCAACCGCGTTATACAGACAAATGATATTTTTTCATGAAAATGAATGAACGGGCCTCAGATAGAAGGAGAGAGAAAGTGAGATGAAGAATGGAAAAATACATTAATCAAGCTTCCGAAAAAAGAGAGAGGAAAAGTGGTACATGTCACCATTGTGATCGATCGTTTTTTTTTTGTTTTGCATTTTTTCACCCTCAAAAATAAAGGGGTAGTGTATAACCTCGATTACTATAAACACATTTTTGGACGAGAAATTCGTAAAGTTTGGCATTAGCAATTATAAGCAGTTGGTTTGGTTGCATTTTTCACTTTTCTTGCCGTTTTTTCCTCATCCCCTAACCACCCGCCCTCGCCATCGCTTCGACACTCGTCCAACAAAAAAGTCGAAGATAAAATTTAATTTCGAACGTTTATTCGTTTTTTGTTTTTTTTCTTCTCCTTTTTAGAGTTTTTAGTATTTTTTGTTTTCGCTCTTTTTTTTTTGGAGGGGGGAGGTTTTTCTCCCTCCTAGACTGTCAAATTAATACTAATACTAACCAGTTTAGTTAATGAACACTGACGTTGGAAAAAGAGAAGGGGAAAAAGTTTAGCTCGAAGCACGTGCTTTCGGACTTTTTTATCGATTCTAATTTTTCGTTTTTCGTTTACTCATGGATTCAGCAGAATGGGCGATTTTCATCTTATCTGTGTTATATATCGCACATGTTTTGCCATACACACGTCACTGGATTTTAATGGTCGAAGCTTAATTAATTAACGAGTGCATGCGGACAAAGTAAATGAAGGATATATGAAAAAAAAAAAACACCTGAGGCACATTTTTGGGTGGTATATGACGGAGAAGATGGTGGTTTTTACTCTGACAGCGAGTCAGTGCAGCTGATCTGTCGATTTTAAACATGAAGCGGACGATAATTAATTTTGAAACTCATCCTGCATCGGATATTAGCGAAAGAGAGGATCGTAGGTTGTATTTTTACTCTAAAACCTGTGATTTTTGGATTACAAGCAGCGAAGAAGTCATGTTCTGAGAGGAAGAAAAAAAAACCTTAAAAAAGAATTTTGCAATAATTTTTTGTATTTAGTGACATATTTAGTTTTTTTTTTTTAATTTTGTATAAACTTCTTGTTAAATAAATAATATGAAAAAATATAATATTTTCCGGAAAAATTTTCACAATTATCAGTGGTCGATTTGAGCCTATTTTCTTAAATTTCTGGTCGAATTCACTAAATGTAGCTGAAAGTGTGGAGAGTTGCATAAAGTTCATTCAAAGTCCACTATTCCTTTTTCCTAAGAAAAGAAGTTTCATATTTTGATGATTCTTCTTTATATTTTGGGTGTGGCAGCTGCTACGTGAGCCTGTCAAGTATCAGCCATTTATAGGAAAGATGATAAAAGCCACAGTACGAATTACTGTTTCAGTCTAAATGGCTTATTTTATTAACTAGATTTAAGTGTGTTTCAGTGTTGAACTCGGTTCAAGACAGGATCGTTTTTAGTAAATTATCAGTTGTTTGTTAACTCACATTAGGAAGGGAAATGAATACACTCGTGCTCAATGGAGAACTCAAGTTCGAGGAGATGACTGTCATCATTGTTGATTTATGTGGGATACAATCCATTTTGATAACATATTATGTGGAAGTTGTTACAGTTACTATTCCTTTTGATGTAAGTTTTTGAAGAAAATCTACATGTAGAAATTGATCTTGTATTGAGAGCCAAGGGTGAGGGTAGGTTCTTTTTTTGTCTCATGACTCTAGGAAAATTTTGACACTATTGTCTGAAATTCATATATGTATATATTTCTATTGAACACGGTACACGTTGTAATTTTTATCCGATAGTCATGAAATTTCATAACACTTATTTAGATCCAGAAAAATTCCGCTCCACGAATTGAAAAACGTAACAGTATCTACTCATGACTGTGTCATGGTGGTTTAGGTGAACCATGATTGGTAAAACTATTTCTCACCTAAGCTTTAGTAGTCTTGTGCAAACTTGAGGGAAGTTCATCTGAACATGGGACTGTAGTTTTTGAAAAATTAACTATTTATTTGACTCACGTCGAAAGACAGACCCTATTTCTCGTTGATTCAATATTTTTTTCATGTGTCAACTCAAAATCATTTAATTTAGGTCTGTTGTTAGTTTGTGTTATGAATAGTTAGCCTTGGTCGCCTATGCGATGTTTTACACTCTTTTTGAATTAATAATGGTGAAGTACTAACGTTATATGAATTATCGATTCGTATTTCGTTTAAATAAAAAAATTTTCTCTCTGCGTGAGCGTGAAAGTGGAATTTAAAACCTAACTGGATATAAAAAAAATTTTTGTTTTATCAATGAAAGATAATTGTTTATAACGGCATTTAAAACACAATACAATTTTTTTTATACGAACTCTTTAAATACGAAAAAGTTTGAAACATAAATAGTTCCCCAAGGCACCCTTACCGCAATGTAGTATCGGCTTTCACGTTCAACATTTGCACCAAAGTACCATAAAATCAATCGTTTTTAACATTTATTTTATCACCTTTTGAAACACACGCTCTATTTTCAGCATAGAAAGCTATAGTAAAAGAAGGAAAAACAAACCAACAAAACTTGAGAGAAAGCAAAAATGTGGAAAAAAGAAAAAAAAGTGTTCCTAACAATATTTACCAAAACACTACTTACCCTTTTATACGAAAAGAAGATGCATCCTTTAGTGTACAACACAAAATACCTTTACAAAATGCTGAAGAGGTGAAAAAAAAAAAGGAAAAATAGAGAAAAAAAAAGAGAATAGACCGGAGAATACTGGAAGCAAAATAAAAACAACGTGAGTCGAATAGTTTTGAAAATTTTATTCGCAATTGAAAAATTATCATATTATTTGCTGGGGGGAGGTTAGTTCTCAAGGTTGTACGTGCACAAACTTTCATTAATGACGTTCGAAAAGAGGGGAAGTGGAAAAGAGAAAAAGAGAAAAAGGGAAAGCAAAAAAAGGAAAAAAAAGGGGGCCGTTTTCTCTCACCGTGTAGAAAAAACAAGAAAGACGCTAGCTAGGCTGTAGGCTCTGTATAGCTCTGGCAATGTGAAATGCTGTGAGAATGAAGATATCCTTTTTGTATGTACCCGAAAGCGTCCCCAAAAGTGACATACCCAATGGATTTTTCTCTCGCTCCCCTTTTGCCATCCGATCCGTGTACATTCTTAATGCAGTCAGCATTACATCAACGATAACGAGAGCAACATGCCATGAATTTTAATACTAATTTTGGTTTATGTAAATTTTTATAGGTCGAAAATCCGACGAAAGTCATAATGAAATACATCGTCGTCGTTCTCTTTCGCCCAAAAATATACGTATTTAGGCATATAAGAAAATATGGAGTCATAAAATTTTGTGCATGCCTTGCCTTCCGTCCTTCCCAATATTCGCGCCGAAATGAAGAAAAACGTCCCTTTTAGCTTCGCAATTTCGAGGACGATATTTCAATTTTTAACCCTCATTTACGCGAAAACTTATTTTCTAATTCGTATTTGATGCTTTGCTGAGTCGCCGAAAGGACAGAGTATTTTTATTCACTTTTATTTTACTCACTCAATTTGTTGAAGTGCCCCGGATGACCAACTTCAGCGCTGCTTTCCCGTTTTGTGGACACACGCACACGTACCCTTATGTCCGTTTTTATCAGTTTTTTTGAACGTCGCGTCGTCAAGATTACTCGCTTGATTATGAAAATTTTCAAATATTATTCGCCCAAAATGAGTCGTAATTACTTCGAAAAATTTTTCAGGTTTGAGTAAGACGTATTTGTATGATGTGGGTTCTGAATTCTGCTTATACCAAATGGCGAGTTGATGTACTGTTAGTCCCTGTTGAACTAAGGGAGTCGTTCGAAATAGATTTTGGCTGCTGGAAGCTGAATGACGGAGATTAAGTATTTGAATTTTAAAGATAGCCAGACTGCGTTGTATTGGGTATACCGACGTTAAGGTTGAGGTTAATGTAATAAATTAGTGAGTAATTATTCATAATTTCTGGTGATTCTGCATATTTATCAAAGCTAGTGGTAAAGATGAGACAGTATTCTTTTTGTCACATTTAATCGCATTGACTAGTTATTAGAAATAAATACCAGTACTTGGTGAATTTGACAAAAATTACATTGTTTCCTTTTTTAGGTGGATCAAATTTACTGATAATTATGAATAATTCTCTCATTTATCATATTTATGCGAGACAATGACAATTATCCTTGATTATCAGTGAATTTGATCAATATTGAAGAAGAAAAAAAAATGAATTATCTAATTTACCAAGTAGCATTAGTATTTATTCGTAACGACCAGTAAAATTGATTAAATAGGATATGATTAGAATTTATCAATTTTACCGTTACATTTGTTAAATACTACCTGTGCATATTTACCACAAATTATAAATATTTATCAAATTTATAACATGTACCTTAACATAATATTACGTTTCCCTATGCTTTTCAGTCTTCAACCTGAGGGTGAGGAAGGTTCGCATATTTTCTGCCTATTCCGACCCCGTTCCCCCACCACAACTCCTCGGTCTCTAACCTGTATGCTATTTTTAAACGGCTTTTTTTTCTCTCCCATTCAAGTGGGTTGCAGAATCACTGGATCCCTTTCCCCGTTCTTATCAACGCCTTTGTCATCAGTATAGGTACTGAGTGTTTCTGGAATCGATCATGAAATTTCAGGAGTTAATATCGTTGACCGTATATTTGCCGGTTGTAAAAAATCGTTGTTGCATGCTTATATTGAGCCTTATTTTCTAAATTGTTTTTAAGATACGAAAATCATCTTAGTCCCATTTCGCTAAAAAAAACTAGTTTTTTGTTTTTCATAGTAGTTCTTTTAAATGAGAAGATAAATAAACAAATGATTGACATTTTTTTAGGAAACAAATAATTGATTAGTGTGAAATGGGATTAGGAATTGTAAATTAGGTGAGAAAACTTTTAAGAAAAACTATTTCAAGGTTCGTTTTTAAAAATAATTCGAGAAATTGCTGAAATACTCTCCGAAAGGTCTGGAAAATGTAAAGAAAAATTCCCTCTTTCATTAAGCGTTAGCCTATATTTGATTTCGAATAGTTTTTTCATTATTTGAGATGAAGGAAAACAAAATTACTTTTTTTTTAAAACTTCAATATTTGTATTTATTAAAGGAAAATAATGTGAAGTCAAAGCCGGTTTAAAAATAGTATTAGCCGAATGGATGTCTTATTTCTTGTTTTATTTGGCCGATTTTCAGAGTGTTTCGTTCGCTTATGCGCAGAATTGTAGGAAGTCTCTTTAGGATGACGAGAAACTTTCGTATTAAAAATTGGCCTCCTTGTCAGTTCAAATCAACTTCCTTCTACACTCGTTAGAAGTATGAATACCTATGCGTAAGTTAAGTGAAAAACATTTCTTCTGGTTTGATCTGATTAGGGTTCCTACTTTACAAATGAAAAGAATTGAAGGATAATTGTGACAGAGATCTGTTTTTTAAAAATTGAACGTAAATTAGATGTGAACGGAAAAATTTAATGAATTCAGTTTTTTTTTTTATTTTTTAATATTAGATAGCTTTATGAATATGTTGAATTACCTATTTCATTCTATTTTCCTCATAAGCGTTTCCTTTTGGTGTAACACTCACTGTAGCTCCTTATTAGTGTATTTTCCTTTGGAAAATACAACTATTGCATTCAGTGCAATGACGGAACCTGGGGATGGGATCTGTGGAAAAGCGCCGATCCTGAGTCGTAGATCACGAATATATAGGTCACTCAAATTCTTCTGTACACAATATATATATGGATATATATATATTCCACTTTTTGCTCATTTTGGAACTTTTTGGAAGTCTGCGAACCCTCCGCTGTTCGACCTATGACAATGAAACTTAGGGTAGTGTTAAAAGCATTCTTGGGCTACAAATTCGTGTTAAAATTTTTGAAATTCATTCTTTAGTTTTTGAGGAAGGGGTTCTCAAAGTGTTGCAAACCCAGCATATTGTCATCACGATAACTCCGGTAAATTTGTAGATTTTGGCTTGAAATTGTTATGGTAGTTTCAGACTATTTGGGACTGGTTTGGTTCTGAATTTGAGCGAAATCGGTCAATTGGTTTTCGAATGGCAATCATTACAAATTTTACACTTTTTTTACTGATTTTGGCATTTTTTGGAAGTCTGTGGAGCCTCCGCTTTTTGACTTATGGCAATTAAACTTAAGATAGTGTTAGATGCTTTTATGGGCAACACATTCATGTTAACATTGTTGAAATTCACTCAGTAGTTTCGGAGGAAGGGGTTCTCAAAATTTTGAAAATCCACCACGTTGACATCACGATAATTCCCGTAAATTAAAAGATTTTGGCTCGAAATTTTATGGCAGTTGGAAACTATTAGGGACTGGTTTGGTTTTGAATTTGAGCGAAATCGGTCAGCTGGTTTTTGAATGGCAGCCATTATAAAATTTGATACTTTTGAAAAATACATACTTACTGCGGTTGATGGCGCGGCAGAGATCTTACTTTTCAAGTCCGATTCAACTTTTTATGGAACTAATGAAGCACTTCGTTCTTGAGTTATCTTTAAAAAACTGTTTATTTAAACAAAATAATCAGCGCTAACGCAAATGTAAATGAAACTAAAGAACATCAAAAACAATTTAAAAAAAAAAGTGGAATAGACTTAGAAGAAAAAAACAGAGAATAAAGATGCGTTTAAAAGATAAATTATCAGCCTTCCTAAAATTTCTTTAACTACATAAGTGCGTACTAGAATTTATTGAAGTCAGCACAAATTAACAAGTTACGTAGGTGATTAAATTTGATGTGATTCATGTACAATCTTACATAATTAAGAAGTGGAGCCCCGAATTCAATAATTGCATTAATTTTTTCAAGAAATGGCAAACATCGAAAAATTTTGATATCGATATTCAAAAACTATCGATAATTTCGATAGTATTTGTCTTCATTATTTTCGTTTGAACACACAAAAAATATAAGTTAACTGACGAAGTGTAAAAACACAATAAATAAATAAAACAGTCAACAGTCAGCAAATTCGGTCAAATTATCATATAAATTATCGATTTTTGCTGGAGAAAGTTTAAACTGGCTAATTTTACTGTTTTAGAGCATTTTTTGTCAAATAAATTTTTTTAGTGTTGAAATTATTTGGTTTATTTTAGTCATTTATTTTATCGATTTTCTCTGGGTTCTCACGGGTAACTTGAAAATTTACGTAAAATGGTGGCAACAGTTTCAATTCTACCGACGAATACGTTCGTCTTGTAATTTCACCTTTCTATCTACTGGAAGCTGCAGGTACCTAATGAAATCTTGTCCACGTTCCACCGAACCCTGTACCTGAAATAGAAAATGAAGAATAATTAATTCTGTATTATATCTTCGTTCTTCGATTGTAATTCGTATATCCCACTTGATGTTGAATTAAACATTGAAACCCATCAAAAATTCTCTTGACTATCATTAATAGTATCAAATCAATGTGTGTGGTTTCCGACGAGAATAAAGTAATTTAGGTTCGTTGCTTCGGCTGTAAGTTTGAATTATAGGCTAACCAAGTCGAAAATCATTTCAAAGGTAGGTACCTAGATTTTGAATTCCTACTCGATGGTCTTAGCGTCATTTTGAATGCCCAATGGATTTTGCGTCTGAAAATTGACCATATTCTGTTAACATTTTCCTCGTCAGTAATTCCGCACTTATTTTCCTGGATTGCGAATGTATAAAATAGTCTACACATGTTGGCGAATTCGCAGTAATTAAAGTTCGATTCATGTTTTCTCACAATGGGAAACGCTACAGTTGTTAATTTCCACCTTACTGCTGTTGCCTGCTGCAGTAATTTATTACGCTTAGGCGTTGGGTCTTCCGTCTTTTTTATTGCTTTTTGTGGCTTTTCAATTAATTTGTGTGGCCGTGTGCTCCCTGTACGTCGTCGCCAATGTGAATCAAGGTTGGAAGTGGCGAATGTGCGATTGTGTTCACGTTTTCATCCTCCAATGAATTCATTTTTGATGGTTGTTGCTTTAGTCTGTCTTCCGAATGGTTTTCTCTGTAGGATTCCAGTTTTTCATTCAAATTTTGTTGTATTTCTTTATACAATGTAAATGGGGTATATGTAATTTATATGGATGTATTTTTATTTTTTTATTTTTGTATGACATTGCTTAAAGGCTTACAAGCGGACTAACGACCTGAAGTTCGAAGAAAAATGATATATGTGGTATTCCTCAGTTATTTGGTCTTGTCGAGTTTGTATTTCAATTTCTTCTTCAGCCCACTATGGGCCAAATTATATTTGAGAAATCGACTATTTACTGAAGATCTTGATAAACTTTTCTTGGTTGTAGTTGATAAAGAATGTTTTGGTAGGCGATGAGATATTTTGTTTTTAATATTGAGTACAGTATCTATATTTTTGTATAAAAAGTCATTACACTGTTTGGTGGATTTGCCCCATTTTTGGAATATTTTTTGTGATACCTAAATTTTGGTTTTTAGTAGCACATCCTAAATAGAAATGTATAAATCTCACACTTGAAAATGTGAAGATGATTCTGAAAAATTATGATGTCATCTTGTATGCTTTATGTTATTTTACCCAAAAATGGGATATCACGTGAATTGATCTAGATGAGATGTAATAAATCATTATGTGGATCGTTTTAAATGCACTTTCCTCTAGCAATCGCCTATGTTAATCTTTTCTAAATTTTGGTTTAATTTTTGATATTTAATAGTATTTTTGTTAAAATTGGTGATAAAATAAAATAAAATAATATGTATAAAAAAAAAAAAAAACCCGATAAAAATATAAAACAAGAGAAGAAATACAGAAAAAAAAAATTTTCAATTTGAAAAATCATTATCTTTATTTTACTAATTTGTTTATTTTCAATCTGTTGAAGTGTATGATGTAGATCTTTTATTCTCAGTCACTACTCATAACCTAAACTGTTCAGATCTATATCAAAAAATTTTGATTTTGATCTTTTGGTGATTAATGTAATTCAGTAGTGTAATCAGTTTCTTGAAATAGGGGGGGGGGCGATCTGAATGAAGAGCCAAACAATTAAAATGAAGAAAAATTAATTTATTTAAATTCTAATTAAGCCTTTTTTTTTAAATTTGGCTTCGATTATAATATGAGTATTTTACCAGCGGAGGACGTTAGCCGGGATCCAATAGGCAGTAGTCGATCGGCATAACCAAACCCTTCACCATTTTTAGTCAAAAATGTGACGATAGTTGGGCGCGAACTACTAACTTTTTAATTGCAGAGCAGAGCATCGTACTACTGACATGCAGACTTCTCTAAGAATCCGTCCAAAGGTAATTCTCCCCCGTAATTGTGTATCTGTTATGATGCGTGATCTAAATTGACGTTGTCCAGAGGCACAGCAATTTTAAAATGTATTTAATCAATTTTTAATCGAAAATATGTTCCACGTATAGTGCCTGTATTGTTGATGGGTTGGCTTTTTATTTTGTTATTTAGAAATTTTTTATTTGCTTTTTCTGTTCGAAGTATGAAAATAATCGCCAAAATTTGAAAGATGTTTTTATTTTGTCTCGATTTTAGCATTAAGTTGAAAAGCATCGTATTTTTTTGCACCTTCCTCTCGATATCTTGCTTTACTGTTTCTTCCCCATTCACGATGGTCGGATGATTCTCTTCTCCTTAAAATAGTGTGAAAAATGCAGTATTTATTCAATCGATTACCTACCTACCTATATTATGATAGTTTATTCGTCTTCATAATCTAATTGCGCCACTTTAATTTTTTGCTTCGTGGGTTGTGTTCCAATATTCCAACGTAATTCTCCTTATTCGCCATTTTTTATTTATTTATTTTTGTCTCCTGGTATCTATCTGCCACCAAATGAATTGATTCTAATTTCAACTTCAGACTCCAATCAACTGCTGCGGTATCGAGTCAGACTACGTAAATAATCCTTCCTAAACACAAAACCAACCTACTTCAACTTCTCGAGTTCACAGTTAGGTTCAACTTGGCGAGACGACCCAAATTATTATGGTCATCTTAGGTGAAAAAAAAAAAAAAAGGAAACGACGTGAAACTTCGGTATAACTGCCAGTAATCCAAGTAAATTAATCGTGTGTTTATTTTTATATTTTCTTCTTTTTTTATGTAGCGACTCATTTTCTATTTTTCTACACGGTAGCATAATCTTCCAAAAGAATGTATCATCATAAATTTCGATTTTTAACGCTGAGACATCGAATCAGGTTCCGCCCCTCTATAATTTTGGAATGCATCTTTTGTTTTACGGTGAACATCTTTTGGAAGTTAGGCTACTTAGTAGGCTGCTGGGCTCTGACTTTTCCAACCGCTAAAACGCATGAAAAATACAAATGGGCGGGCTAATTGCTCGAAATGAAGAATGCGAATTAATTATTTCTTAACTGATTCTTAAGGACGTATGAATTAAAATACAATTACTGCTTGTGTATGCAGTCGTTATGGTTTGCGTGCCAGTATTTGAATTTGTAGAATTGTTTGGATTCGGTCAAACAAAACTTGTATGATGTGAATGTGAAACTGAAAAATTGCTACTTTATGTTGAAGTTAATGATAGCAGTGGCTATAAGCGTGCGCACGTGGGTTTCTGTGGGTGCCTAGCACCCATGATAACTTTTTTCCCTTCATTATAAGTGATAATATTAAAATTTATTAAATAAGCTTCATTTCATTTCATATTGGGTGGTAATTATCCAGATAATTACTTACGTGTAATATGCTTTATGATATAAAGAGGACAATAAAAATAAAAAAAACCGATAATCACGCCAGAACCAATATTAACATCTAAGTAGCCACAAAATGTAAAATTAAGGTAGATGAATTCATTTCACATACTTAGTTCTACTAATATAAGGACTAAATTTTCAGTCTTTAAAATCCCATCTATATGATGAATGGGCCGGATTTACGCAAATATTCAAAATTTGATGTGATCAAAAACCTGCATTTCCAGAATCATCAGAGGTTGCCCAGGGTTTCCCTTCAGATATTATGTTTATCTCATGGATACGTAACATCGTACGTGGAATAAATGAAGTATTACACAACTATATTAAAAAAATGTAAGAAAATCTGAAAATAACTGTGGGGACTCTCCCGTATGAGGTATAGGGGCTTGGACCCCTCAACAACAGTCGCCGCCCCAAAGGGCAGGCAAACAATCATCCTTGTGACGTTAAATACACAAAATACGTTCGATCGTAATTACCTGTACATACTTTCAGGTAATGTACGAGTACCAAATCGTGACACAATAAGATGATGTCACAATTCATACACGAACTGGCCAGCCATCTCTTATCTCAATAGGGGATGATGCTACCTGGCCGCCCTCACCGACTTACATATTATCTTACATACGTGTGTTTGTGTGCGTGTAAATAAGCCGTATATAAACCACCCAAACTGGCTCTAAAATCGCCAGTGTTTGCCTTGGTTTTGGCTTGCAAGTACTTATGTACGAAGTGATTGAACACGCTTAAATTCTGTTGAATTTCCTTCTGGTGAGAATATCTCTCACGACCAGGTATTCCACAATAACTTTAAAATCCATTTTTGCTTCTACTTAATCCTTCCATCCAGATTAGTTTACTTCAATTTCTAAATTTTATTCCATACCATCATAGACTATAATCACAGAAGAACATGCGTTCAAATTTGATTTAGGATAAAGGTTTTTTTAGACCCAGAACTACAACTGGATCAAAGTTTCATATTGTAAGAAAAAAAAAGAAAGAAACTACATGTGTTCCATATTAGTGTTTATAGTCTGAAGTCCAAAAACTGTAAAACTGTGCTGGACTTCATTATCAGTATTATCCAAACCAGAAATTATAATGGTCTTTTACCATAAATATAAATAAAACTTCACCCTTGCATACTGAATGGAGGTGATACAGTTTGTGAGATACTTATCATTTATTGAAATTTATTCCACGTAATTAAAAAAATTTATAATTTTAGAATTATCATCTTTTAAAAACTTTTCAAATTAGTGAAATGGATCCGGAAATAACAAACTTTTAAAATTCTAAGATTTGTAAAAAATAGGACCATACCAAGAGTTACAGAGCTACTTTCATCAAAATTATCAGTTTTCAATCTTCATATCACATACTATGTGGAACTATTATGAAAAAGACTATCACAATAGTACTCCAATTAAAAACTAGAATCATGAATAATCTAATTTCTTCATTTTTTCATCAGAATAAAATTATTCTCATAGGTGAAAAAGTAAAAAGAAAAATTAACTTTGTTCTACACCTTTATATATATATATATATAGGATCTGTTAATGAAGAGAAACTAATAATATTTCTTGAAATTAGGAAATTTTGGCTTCAGAAATGCCCTGTTTGAAAAATCCATATTACCATAGAGGGAAACTCAACAAGGACTATGGATTTGTTCCATACCAGTGAGTAGTATATAAAGTTTGGAAACTGTATAACAATGTGAGATTATAATCATTTATCAAACCAGAAATAATCACGAAACATCTACATCCCTGAATGCAGTTTCATAAACATGCATATATAGACATGATTAATGATTACAGAATTTTTTCAGGTACACGATTGGAAAGTATCCAATTGGGTTATCACCAAGTACAACAAGAAAAACACAAATGCAATGCGAAATAAAATCTAGAATAACCATATTCTGTTACTAAAAATCAATGCCAAATTTCGCCTCTGAATTCTAGATGAAAATAACAGTGTTGTAGAGATTCTCTTTACATTTGAATAATTAGTTTCACATAATTAGTCAGATAAGTATAGTTGAAAAATCAGGATTTTCCATAATCTTATAAATCAGGAGAAATGTATCAAGAAATTACAAATTACAAAAAATAAAATTTCTCTAATCTGGTTCTGTGAAAGTTCTTACTAAATTTTTCATTCAAGGCCCAGGAACATCTGTATCCTAAATTCAATCTATACTTGTGTTCTATTGTGATTACTATCTATGATTGTATGGAACAAAGTTTAGAAATGGATTTTCAAGTTATTTTCAGATTTTCGTACTTTTTTCAACGGAGATGGGTAATACTTCATTTATTCCATGTATATTTAAACAAATGTTTAATTTTAATAAATTTATTCAGTTAAATTTTTATTCTTTTTTATAAAAAATGTTAATATTGAATTCATCTCAGTAATTATTTTATTAATTTTATTATTTATTTTTATCACAATTGTAGTATAATCAATATTAACACTTTTTGCAGCATACCCATGAGATAACATATTCGAAGGGTAACCCTGGACAGCCTCTGATGATCTTGGAAATGCTTGTTTTTGATCTCACCAAATTTTGAAAATTTGCGTATTTCCTGGCCCGTTTCATCATATAGATGGGATTTTAAAGGCTGAAGATTTAGTCCTTATGTTAGTGCAGCTAAGTATGTGAAATAAATTCATCTACCTTCACTTTCCATTTTATCGCAACTTGAGGTTAAAATTGGTTTTTTTAAAATTTGCTGATGAGATATGAGAGCAGGGTGGACAGATTTTTCTCGAAAAAAAAAGAGTGTAACAGAAATTTGTGGAAAAAAATAAAAATAAAATAAAATGAACTTGAGGAATTAAACAAATTTTTTAATTCGTTAATTTGAAACGTGATCGTTGATTAATTTTTGGATATCAGAATTTTTGTTTTCAATTTTGTTGAAGAGATAAAGCATATCTAACTGGTAGCGCTTTTTAATTCCTCCCCCACACCCCAGTCTCAAGCGTAATGTGAAAAGTTATTTTGATGTTTCTACAATTCCAATCCAAATAAATCATATTTTGTGATAAAATATTTTCATCTGTTGTTTATTTGGTACAATTGTGTATGGGGGTTTAAGGTAATTTGCTTTACATAATGTGTTTCAGACATATTAATAGGTTGTTCCTTGGTGCTAAAAGCATCACTATGCATTTTTCGAGTGAGTTGGATTTTCATGTGTACAATAATTTTGAATATTTTTCCATTTTCAATTCGTTTCTACTGCATACAAAATATTTTTTAAACATAAAAGCGTTATGTTATTTGTGTCCAACATAGTATACAAAGCCATTTCTTCTGCTTCTGCTGCGTATTGGGTGGGTGACCGTAGATTATCTTCATTCCCGTTGAATTTTGAATATGTTTGAAGAAGTGGTGGAAAATTTTGAGATTTTCTAGTACTTTTTCGTAAAATTTAGTTGTACGATATTCAAAAAAAATGTATAGGTGTATTAAGATATTGAAGCTGGTGAATTAGGTTAAAGAGGACTATCGAGATTGGTGCAGATGACTGTAGTCTCCTATTTTATTCAGTTTGTCTAATGGATCTTATTGAGTGGAAGATAGCTGTTTGGAATCTCTTCACTCTGTCCACGTTTTCCTCCAAGGAAACGATTCCCAAATGTTTATCTTCAAAAAAAAAAATAAAACAGAGCTTATCATGGAGCCGTGGTTAGTCGTCAATGGCACCACTGGCGTCTTCAGTCTCATTTGCCTACGAACTATTCTAGCATATTGGTGAAATTCTGCCTCGGCACCGTCAACGTTATCTAATTAGCTAATTACCAATCTGTGTATATCAGTTGGTAGAAATCGTTGTAGAAATTGTTCCCATATTATGGAAGAAGGGGAGTGTACGGGTACACCTCTCTTTAACTGTAGCACTTTATGTGCCCATGCCTTTTTGTTGGTAGTAATAAAAATCCTTTATGTTAGGCGTTAGCATTGCACCGCACCATCTCCCTATCCAACTGTAGGAAAGTTTTTTGTTACCCGCACGATAGAGATGTCTTTTGGGTGTGTGTGGAAAAGAAGTGCTAGGTAAAAAAGACAGATTATAACGGACAGTCGTAATTAACGGATTGTAGTCTTTATGACTGTCATATTTTTTATTTTTCTCCGTCTGTTGTCTCGATATGAAAACAAATTTATCGTTTTGCGTCGCGGTTATGAGTTCTTCTAAATTGATTTTTTTTCCTATGTAGATCGTGACTTTTATGTCCTTGATATTGATTTCGTAATATCATAACGACGGAAATGCGTGTTTCTATCGTAAAACGTATAAAACCATTATATAGGGCATACACAGACACCTTTTCCTGTTTTACAGAACACCACATACCACTGCCAAACGTCGTATATAGGAGGATAGACGAAACCCCATGTAAGTAAGTAGATACATGAATATGGAAAATTTATAGACCACGAATAAAGGATAAATTTCCAAGGAGTGCATGCCTTTTGAAGTATCTTCTCTCTAGAGTATTTTGTCATTTTTCTATAAATCATGTACTTTATGGTGATGCAGTTCGTGGGTATTCTTCTTATCGCTGTTGCTGGTGTACTCGGGTGTCGAGGAGAGGAGTTCGTAGATAATGTCACGTATTGCCTTTTTAAATGTTTTACTATAGTACTATGTATTACCTTTGGAGAAAGGAGCGTTTTAGAAGTGGTCTTTAAAAATATTTCGGTAGTTCCCGGCTTCTCTTAAGAGATTATATCAGTGATTGAAAAAAGTCTCATTAATTATTCGGTTCTCGGTGATAATTATCGGGCCACCTTGCCGCCTGATTTTTTTTTCCCTGAAATAAATTTGATAGGCTTATCTGGACACGACAGTTGCGGATTAGAACCATTATCTAGCTCCACTTGGTCGGAAAGTTCACTTTCGAAAACATGAACCCACTTCCAAAAATGCACCTTTAGAAGTAATTAGACAAACTGATAGCTAAAGTATGAAGTTACTTTCGTTGAAGCGGTTCCTAGAATTGTTTTTCTTCATTCAACGGTGTAACCTATTATTACTGCCTATCAAAAATGATTTTTGGTGAGTAGGGAAGAGTCATCTGTTGTGGTCCTTACTTACTGAAATTTATTTGAAGAGTGTTGTCCGTTTGTAGTGGGTGGTTTTCACTGCAAACTGCACCCGTGTATCATTCGCCATTGTCACGATGTTCACCTGAAAAAGTTAGTGTATGAAGAGTGGGGAAAAAAAGCAGTTTTAATTCATTTGCACGAGTGACAACAATTTGGATTTTCAAAAAAGCAAAAAAAAAACTATTTTCCTCTTATTTATATCAATAAACTTTTATGTTTAAATAATTGTGAATTGAAAAATTCCAGCAGGTTTCCTTGTGCATTACTTATCCAAGTAAAAATTTTGAGAGATATTTGAATAGTTATAATAGGAAACAAAACATTTGAAAGTATTCCTAAATTTTTGATTTACAGGTTAGTTAGATTTCCTATACGGTGTTTTAGAAAATTTTTTATTTTTCAGTTGGTTTTGTATGAGTAGCCACACCCTCATTTGAGAAGTTCTGCGACTTTTATTATGGAAGTATAAAAAGTGATGAAAGGTTTAATTTTCAAAACTTTTTCCTGCACTTGATATTGAAGAAGGAAAATTGACGTGCAGTATTTTTAAAAGATGCAAGAAGGAGTTTATTCATTGAATTGGATTGAATAATTGAATTATTATAGTTTTTTAGTCGTAAAATGTTCAAATTTCTTTTTTCTGGTAACTGGGATCCTTTTATAATTTTTTTTCTAACTTAACTTTGTGTACTTATCAGTTGATGATTATTCGTTGTTAAACAATCTATTTTTAACCCCATTTCACGCTTAAATTTATCGCAAAAATTCAAATAATGTCAACAAATGTAAAAGAGAGTGCTTGTTCGAATGAGACAGGTGCTACGTTCCATGTATGATAACTGAACCGAAAATCGAAATGCTTTGTGTGTATTGTTTAAAGTAAAAACTAACCGCGAAGGGGTATACAACGAAGTGTTGTTATTCGAGAATGGGTAAATTTACAAAAATGTTATCTTCTAGTAGAATTGTTGAATTTACTTAACTAGGTACCGAATTAGGTGAAGAATTTATTAAACTTTTTGCGGAGCAAATAGATAGGATATAGATGCCTACCAAAAATGATAAATTTTTCTAATTATCCTAATGCTAGGCAATTACACTTATTAAACGAACTAATGCCATAAAACGCAGTTGAGTTGTAATTAAAATACATTAATCAAAATGAAGAATAAATTAGGGCTCTACATTGGCCAAGTTTATTAAAAAGATAAATTATTTGTATGACCACCTACGCCTAAATGTATGCAAATGTGACATTTTCTTGAATTCATTCATGTAAGAATTACCGTGTCGGTTTTGAGAATTCGTAGGCCTCAGTACGTGCATGCAGTTTTAATTAGTAAATTTTCTGAATAGATTTCCATGAATAATAACTGCCTATGAAAATTTATTCAGTGAACATACGCCACGTTAATACCGCTCCATTTTCCCATAAATATTTTCTTTATCATCATGCCCTCCGTGAAAATTTCAAATCGAGGTCTGTCCTCCTCGGTTATTTATCAGTTTTTTCCCCCGCGAATGTCCTTTTGGTATTATATTTTTCTTCAACCTTAATGAAGTATTTTTGAAGGATATCCCAACAGGCAAACATAATAAGACGAAAAAAAAATTGTTCATGAATTATCTATTTCACAAAATCGATAACCAACCATCGAATTAGAAAAACATTGGTGCTCATCCTTCCTTGATTCCTTCTACCAATAGACTATTCTGATAAGTGACAATCATAGCAGCAACCATTATTAATGAAATTAATAATAATTTAGATTGGAAATTCCTATTCCTTTGTGCCAAATTTTACTATTTTACTTTTTCTAAAAGGGAAAAAAATGAAAAGACAGGTGGAAGGCTGATATTTAAATGTTCCTTGCTCAATTTTTGTTAGTATAAATCCCCGTCAGTGTTGACATATAATGTAAAAATAAGCGAGAAAGAAAAATAGGCCAGGTTGTATTTTTTGTATCGAGCTAATCTTGTTACATGTTGCTGCAACTAAGTTTTCCTGTGAAGTCAGAGAGTCACAAAAAAGGAACATTAATTAGCTGCTGGCTTTTTCTCAGTATTGGATACAGTGTAGCCTATGTGAAAATTGGTAACAACTTCCTTATATTGATAATAAATTGATCGTTAAAAGTCTTCGTGCGCCTATTGATTGAAATTAACCTGATAAATTCATTTAGTAGCCATAATCTCTTATGTTGAGTAGGGATTGAGACTTAATTATTTCAGAATTTTCTCCCCACCTATTTGTGAAAATGAAATAAATTTTATCGACTTCTCAGTTCTAAGTGTTTGAACCTGAATAAGTATTTATTTTAATAAGTATAATTATTTATTATTCGGTACCTAATGGAGAATTTTTTTTACCTAAAATGTATTGAAATCAACCCAATTTTATTCTAATGTCCCTGCTAAATTATGTTTGAAACTTTTAATGATGTAAATTAATTTTACTTGTTATTAGTCAATGAAGTAAGAAAATCACTCATATTTGCGCTTATTGTGAGCCGAATCTGCGATGAGAAAAAGAAAGCTGTCTGTTTGAGTTTATGCTGCAGCCATCATTCTTGCGATCAACACTTCTTTTGGAATCTGTAGTTCTGTGTTTGACGTATCTTTAGTTGTTCCTTTCTTCATCTGATTGTATGTAGAAGACTAAATATCGTTGTAATTGGCCTTTGTTATTTTAAAATCAATGCGAGAAACCGAGAACTGCTGGAACGAATGAATGAATTATTATAAGTGAATCTGCGCAGGTGGAAAAACGATTAAGCCTATATTTCGAGAAGAGAAGTTATCGTGTGTGTGAAAAATGAGAAAAAGGTCGTCGACCACATCCATCAACCTGTTAATTACTTTCTTGTTCTTCCTTTAACGGTGACAAGAGTGTCACGTCTTTCAGTATCAGGGTTGCTGGTAGAAAAGTGGCTCCGCGTTTCGCTCTTCGCGCTTAAATTTAATCTTTGCCTCTTCCCCGCCCTTATCACCGTTGTACGGTCTACAAATTTTTTAGGACTGTACTCGCCGTTGTTTTATTCGCATTTTTTATAGATACCATCAGTCACCCGCTGTGGTATTATTTTAAGTCGTCATTTTCGTCTTCACACACGCCCTAATTTCGTGTGCCCACCATTCCCTTACCATTTTGTCCGCACAGGTTGACTTTTTATAGTGCGATCTTATCATTCACTCAAAGTATGAACGACAAAGTAGAAGAATTACTCCCCTACCATTCCCACCTTGAAACACTTGTCAGATTTGAAATGCGAATGAAACTCATACGTTAAAAAGGGAACACCAGTTTTCAGCGTAAGAATGCAATATAAAATATAATAATTAAAGATTCGTAACTCGATTTTTCTGCTGATTTTTTATGGTCTCTATGTGTAACTTAGGAGCTATTACAAATTAATGTGTCATCGCATTAGTTGTTGGTCGCGTGTCACATAATGTCCCATGTGGAGAATACGGTTAACATTCGAAAATTACTTTACGTTCAGAATGTCGACTGTAAGATATCAAATGCCATTATGCTGTGAGTTTAGCCTGTACAGTCTACAGCCTACTTGTATTGGTCCAATATGGCGAGCTTAATTTGTATTTCTAGGATTTAGGAAGTAATTTTACTTTTATTATGGTAAGTATATGCGAATGACAATTGGAGAAATTTTAATACGATTCATTTATTTTCAAGTTAATGAAGTTGTTTACCCCCTTCATTTCATATTGTTAAGTCTGAAAAAAAAATTTATTTTCAAACTTGAAAAACTTTAATATAATTTTTCTTGCTCTTCGATGTTCAATTTGTTGGACATATTTTGTGCTTCGAGTCAGTTTTTTCTCCCTTATCCCTAATTTCATTTTTAAAGTACTTATTTAACTGTGCCTATATACCTACAGCTATAGTATACTTCCATTTCAGTTTTTGTAACTTTTTGGTGCTGCGTATCTCAAGAAGGATTTGACACAGAAGTAGGAAATCTTGTGCACTTATTTATATCCTTACAAAAAATATATTTGTGGCGACGAGTGGTTGTTGACAAACGAGTGTGTACTACACACTCGTCAACCACCTAGTGGGCCAGTGGATTATATCCACAAACTACCTTTTTGCACTCACGGCTATATATTTCGTCTATATAGCTAAACTTGTTTACTGGGTTCAGCCCGCACATTCATCTACACAAACACGCAGCCGCCTGTATTGGTATTTGTGTGGTGCCGTGTATTTAACCAATACACACAATATTTATAGGGAAAAAAATTCCAAAAAACATTTTGAGAGGGTCAAAATCCACAACTTTCTACCTAAGAGGGCCATAGATTTCTTCTCTTCAGAAAGCACATCTACATGGTGAGACTTTTCTTTTGACACCTTAATCATGAAAATTGGTCAAGCACTCCATCTGTTTCCTTTAACTTGGTGCAACAGTAAAAAACAAAGTTATAGAAATTAAGGAATTGATTCTTCATATGTGTATCATCATTATTTTCAAAGCTGTGAATCAGTTCGTAAATCAAATCATTTTTGCTTGAAATGTTCACTGTTACTTGAAAAAATAATTTTGTGAGTCACTTGTCAGTAACTTATTCTTATGTAAATGTGACATTGGAGATCTGCATGCACTAGTGGTTTGGTATTCAGTTTTGGAATAGGAAGATTGTGAATTTGAGACCAACAAGCGTCGCATAATGCTGATATTTTTTGGCCCAGTTCTGTTGATGCTCCAATATATACTTCATTGCCTGTTGGCCACTGGATCCTAACCATCTTCTCCCACCCTGACATTTAAACATATTCAGCCATTAGGTAAAACGGTCATGTAGTCAAAGACCATAAAAAAACCAGTCCAATTTACCATACCAGTTTTCCTGTCAACCTGATAGATAACGCTGATTTGTCATACAAAATACCTCAGATATCTACATTATATAATATAAGCTAGATACCTAATTTGCCGCTTTTTCTATTTTGAGCATTCATCCTAATGGAGTGTTGAGATGTTGCGTCAATCCCCTGGTCTGTTGGCCAGAAAAATCATGATACCAAAAATTATCGTTACAAGGCAAGAAAATGAAAAGAAAATGAATTTCTTGTAATTTTCAATGAGGTATTTTGTATTCAATCATCAGATCGAGTGTGTATAAATGTGACATAAATGGGTACGCTTGTGTGTGTAAAGTGCTTACAGCTTTTGTTTACTTTGGTGTGGTGCGATAAGGAAAAGCGAAGATCCATGAAGGGTCTCTTCGGGGTTTTTATGATCATCATCTGTTCATTTGAATTTTGTTGATATTTTCAGAATATGCCAAATTCATAGAAAAGTTTCTCATATCATGTATATCAACCTGTAATGGATTGGTACGTGAATTATTGATTTATTCGATGAACTTTCTTACAAATTACTCGGTATTATTGATTGGTTTCAATATTATTTTCGAATCCAGTAGGTTTCGAAATACCATTTTAGAAACGTTGAATTCGGAATAATGGCCCTGAAAATCATTGCCTTGTTTTGAAACATTTCTCAAAATTAGAATCTTACCCCCCAAACTCATGACAGGTTTGGGTTGGCTCGAATCATCATTTCAAAAGTGAGAATATCCTTTTTTGAGAGGATAGAAACTAGTTGACGAATGAAATAGCTAAATTTCTTACATTTATTTTCATAAAATGTACCTATATAATCTCATTTTCTTTCGTTTTCTATATTTTCCCTATAGACACCAATCGATACCCGTCTTTGTTCAATAACACGTCTTTAATATTTTATTTAAATCTTTATAATGACAATATTGACCGCAATATCTGATGAAAAAATATCGAATAATTTTTCGTATGTCTTATTTATTCCTATTCACTCGTACTCTTTCGTTTGTTATACATATTTATATCCTTCAGAGGATACATAACCCTTGTAGTTGAATCTTCCCCAAAAAATCGAATTGTTCGCATCTATAATATTTTCTCTGCCATTCGTAATAATTCGGTTACTTATAAAAATGCATTGCATTGCGTATTTTTTTTCCCCATTGTTTTTAGTTTTATATTTTTATTTCGTCTGCAGATTACTGAAAAAATTAATTTGGTCAAATAATTAAATCCAACGACCCTTTACAACTACCACCGCTATTTTATTTTCATTTTTTTTTATATTCTTTAATTTTTTTCCACCCTCATAGTCCTACCAAATCCTCGTTAACTGGAATTGTTTTTTTTTTTTTTTTTTTTTTGTCTTTACTTACCACTCAGATTTTGTACTTTTTTTTATGCTCAAGCCATCTTAATCCATTATTTTTAAAATGCGTTAAGGTTATTTTACCCAATAAACTACCCTTTTCTTCTTTTTTTTTTAATCGTGGCAGTTTTGTGGAAAAAGTTTCTCTTTCTCGTGGATACTAGCGTTCGTTGTATTTTTCGCAGAGGGTCCTCATTCTCGTAGCTGAATAACCAACCGCTACTTCACACCCCTATCACCATTTTACTTTTTCGCTTTTTCGAACCACCCGTCAAATTAAAACCACTTTTAAATTAGCAGCTGACGTAAAAATGATTTGTTTCCTGGTTTGTTATACGCTACTGCGCTCCATCATCTGTTTTCTTGTATAATAATATAATATATATTTCTCGGACCGCCTAATTGGAACCGTTATTTTCTTACACTTAGCAGCGTAGGTCTAGAGGTTCGATGTTCACTTGTTTTAACGCAGCTGCTGCTCTTCTACACAGCCCCCACATATCCCCAGCCTCGATCATCGCGGCGTAAAATTTCCGCCGTCCATATTTTGACGGTCTTTTTTCCTCCATGAGAAACGATATCGCAGCGTCTGCAAATATTCAACGTCGCCGTCTCAAAGTCGTCCGTCTTGTGAATATTGTTATAATTAAAGTTGGCCTAGTGTTGGTTGGTGATTTCTGTGTAAAAGTTTTATTAATTTTTTTCTTGCAAGAATTTAACCAGGTGAGGCTATTTATACGTCAAAAAAGAAGAATAATGAGCGAGAAGGTGCAAATAATATTTTAATGGTTGGTCGTTGCATATAGGAGTATTACAGAGTTAGTGGGGAAATATTTACCAAACCTTTAACAACCCAACGTCTGTAGACAGGGTTATAATCATAAATAAGCTGAATTTCACGTAGGTGGTGAAAATCTACTTGAAAATTTAATCGGATTACCTTTCTAAATCGATTTTTTGAAGAATAATCGACTTAGTTTTTCTGCCTTGTGAGAATTACTGCGAAAATTGAAAAACGTTTGGAAACGGGCGCAGTAAACCGGAAATAACAAGATAAAGATTTTAATTTATGCATTTTTCCATGTGAAAACCAAAAATTTTTCTTATTTTGTTATGGAAGATCAGAGATGGAGAATGGAAAAATTGAGCCCCGAATAGTTGTCATTTTCTCATGACATGTACCTATGTGGATTGGGGTTGTTGTTCCTATTCCAGTGCTTATTATTTTATTGAATTTTTCATTCAAAATCTCGAAAGTTTCTGAATTTTTTAATATCTATCCTTTCAGCCGAGCATAAGTGTCTCAAATTGTTGTTTTAGTTGTTGGCTCGGCCCCCTCAGTTTCCATCCTTATTCAAAGGATAACACGGTGTAAAAAAGTTATTCTGCCCTTGCACTGTAGGATGTAGGTATCATGGGTGGGAACATCCACGATCTCCTGCGCGCCTGGCAGGCGTAAAGGGAACTCGCCTACTGAAGAAATGTAGGTAGGCGAGTAACTGGGCTGAGGAGGTCGCCGTAGTTGTTACGGATCTAGTGAGCGAGAGAGGTGTGTGACAACGTATATTTTCATGTCCCTTGGACGTTAAGCACACATTAAATATAAGTGTCAAACAACTGTAGTGTCTCTGCCACTACATGGTAGCGAGAGCATTGGGGTTTTCTCGGAGAAACAGATACTTTTTCAAGCATCTGCTTCACATAAAGAAACTCTGAAGTCGGAAGTATGGGTATTTTTGATTTTGTCTCGATGTAAAATGAAAACTGAATCTGAATAGAATCAGTTCTCACTGCTACAAAACGCTTCCACTGGCAAATTAAGTCAATATCTGTAATGGAAATTGATTTAACGGCACTTAGTGTTTTGAAGTTGATCTTAGCTTCAAATGCCTAATTAATTTGCACTCGAAACTGATGGTGGCTTCGAGCACAATTAAGCATATAATTATGTACTCGAAACTGACGGTGGCTTCAAGCGCATGAGTGTGATCACTAATTATGTGTAAAAATAATTTTTCCTTGCGTTTGAAACTTTAATTAGCCTCGAACACATACCTACATTGTCCAGAAAAAATTTTTTTTTCTTGACAAAATGTTTCTGTTTATAGTCAAAAGCTTAAAATTAACATTTGACTATCCACAAGTACACGATCTTCATCTGTATATAAGATCTTGTGCAAGTTACATAGGAATACGAAACATAATCATGCATCGTATTCTTGTAGCAAATAAATGGATTCAAATTTACAACTAAATTTGAATACCACAAAAGATGAATTTGAGACTATACCCGGCCTCAAATACACGTCAAAAAGCTTAGGCCTATGTATTTTTTCTTTCTCAAATGAAGAAAGAAAAAACCTATAGAGAATAAAACCTCGGCCGAAAAAAGCCTAGGGAAAATATTCCCAGGCAATATACGTATATGTGAATCTATGATAAGCCTCACATATAATAAACAAAAGAGTAAACGAATCAAATGGATTCGATTCCATTCGACTCTCTCTCCAAAAAAAAATAAATTTTTTATTATATTTTTTTTTCAAATATTCTTGCTTATTCATCGACAGATTTTGACATAATTATTATATCGAAAACTAAAATAATCATCGAATAAACAAAAATATCAAAGAATACGGCAAGTTCTCTGCAACATGTCGTGTTCCCTTTATTCAATCAAGGCTAAAAATTATTCTCACGAAAAATTTTTATCCACCCTCAGCAAAAAATGCATCGAAATCTTTGTGAATAATTCGATACAAAACTAAGGTCACCACATCTGGATAGGCCATCTTGCATATCATCTACCCTACGTCAACAACCATTATTACATATTCTTCGAAAAAAGAACATTAAAAAAATGGTTGACGTAAGGCTGTATGCAATTAAGGCTGTCGATCCCTAAAACAGAGATCGGCACCCCATCGAGACAAAGCGATACCAATACTCTTTGCCTCAATAAACTTCATAAATGTCGACAAAAAACTATTACGTATTTTGTCAACAAGCGAGTCTGGAAAGACAAGCAAAAAATCTAAATAGGCAATGGCTCTGTAACCTTTTTTGTCTTACACACATTTGGATGTAAGACAATCTTATCGCGAAGATAAGTTGTGTGTGTATTGCTGGTCAACAGACACACACACAGCGATGGTTCCTCCTTTTGAATTCTGGAAAAAACATCGCACATACACACGCACACTCAGAAAATAGTCCTTCCATTCCAGTCAAGGAGTGAAAGAACATCTGAATCAATCATGTGATCGACAAAAGAACCAATCCAATATGCAAAAATGATATTCATTATCATTTTGAACTGTCATTTGAGGAACATCGCCATGTTCTGCAGATTCGACTACGAACTTCTCTTGTGCATGTTAAGTGTGTTGGGCTGTTTAATAGCGTTCCTACTAGTACGTTTTGTTATTTTCCGCGCCATTGTTTCTGTTTTGCTGAACTTTTCGAATAAAATAACAAAACAATCGCGAATTTTTGGGCCAGAACCTCCTGAAGATTCTCGTCCACGTTGGCGCTTCAAGTCGCCCTTCAAGAAATTGAAGTCGAAGAAGAGTTTCGGAGTTTTTTGCCAACAATCATCGGCAGAAGTACCAGTAACACGAAAGGGGTTTTACTGGTCCTCGCTCTTTTTGAAACAAAAATTCGTCAGCAATAAATGGTAAGTCAAAACCTAACAACATTCATTAATTTTCACGACATTATGGGTATGAAAATTACTTATAACTTTCACATCGCGCACTTTGTCAACTTTGTTAGGATACCGTTTTAGAATGCTTTGATCTCCTCGTACTTCAAAACATCAACGGCGGAATGCATTATTTCCGATAGATCAAAACACTTAAACGTGTTCTGACCTACTTATGGGATCCAATTATTCTAATAGTTGGAACTCATTTTCGAAAAACTTCGTTGAAAATACGAAACCTAATACATTCCCCCGACTACACATGCTGACCACGAACAAAATTCATCAGAAAAAAACGTAAAGAGACCCCAAAAACATCGATGTCTTTGGAGCCTAGCATTATGCAACTTTACACAAGGCAAACTCTAAATCTTCGACGCTATTTCGAGTGAATTAATTTTAATGTGTAACGATAATTTTTGTTTTTTCAAATGCAAATTTTGGATTTGAAAAAGATGTGCGTGACCAGCGATGAATACCCTTCATTGCGCCCATGGGTCACGCCCAATTTTTCAAAATCCGTTTTGGACTTTGAAAATATTTTGTAATTTTATTTGATTTTTCAAATGCAAATTTTGGATTTGAAAAAAATGTGCGTGACTTGCGATGAATACCCTTCATTGCGCCCATGGGTCACGCCCAATTTTTCAAAATCTGTTTTAGACTTTGAAAATATTTCATCTCTTATCGGCCTCTCTGTTTTCACAGAATTTGAAATGGATCCCATCCAAGAAGCTGATTCACCTGCTTCCCCTCCTCTACCACCAACTGTACTACCATCGGCAGAAGTGTTCGGACCCGATGGCCAACTGATTTCCAGACTGTCTCACCAACGTTTCTTCCCCGTTGGGCAACCACTACCACCAGTCATTGCCAATGCGCCACTGGCCAGGGAAATTGCTCATCATGGCAGTGGCCTTCTACACCAAAATGTAGAATGCCATATGGAAGAAAGGGCAAGAGATTCACAACCGATGAATCTCTCACCACAAGACCTGTCCAAACGATCCTCCATTGCAGAATCAAGATACAGCTCATTGTCTATGGGTGCTGATGATGAGTACGAGACAAACATTGAACTGTATTATGATGCCATCGAGTCCGCGGGTTACTATGTCATCGAGCTTAATAACCTCATAAGCACACCCGGCCTTACCCTAGTTCAAGGGAGAAAGACACTGCCGGTGATCACTACGGTTATTGAAACGCTGAATCAGCCACTGCCTATAGTAGTGAAACATAGAATTGTTCTCGCACGCTCCACCATACTGCGTTTCCATTCCAGTCAGGGAGAAATTGAGGCGATGTTTCCATTGGCCCCTGTGCCAATGGTAACACCTGAGCCTCAACTGCTCCCCACTCCATCTTCCTCTTTGCAAGGGAGAGAGGAGGAAACTGAAGCGCAGAGAGGTGCAGGACATGGAGCAGGGTGTGGCCAAGGACGTTCACCTCAGCAGGAAGCAGATCACCGAGAGGAGCTCTGCCTCCGACAGCAGCTGGAAGAACAGGAACGCAAGCGGATGGAGGAGCTGCGTGGTCTCGCGCAACAAGCTGCGTGAGACCAACTCAAGCTGGAACACGCGGAATCAGTCATAGACAGAATTGGCCGGAATCGTTCCGAGATGATCCAGCATGTACAGGAAGTCTATGGAATGGGAAAGCACCAATTCTGCGACGAATTTGTCCACCCAGCCATCCAGTAAGGTAATGGTCAACCTTTACCTACCGATTCAAGCAATTCCCATAAGCGAAGTCGATTGAATACCGATCAGAATGGGTCAGTGGAACCAACACAGAAACGTGTGTGCGTTGGTTCCCCCTACCTCACCTCTGAAAGCTCTGTTCAAACTGACTCGAATGATTTAGAATCGAACGCCCCTATTGGACATTCGAATCTACAAAAACTATTCGACTCAGTAACCAAATTGGTTCCCCAACCTGTTACTAGTAACATGGCAAACCTACCAAATCATGCAAGAGAAGTGGATCCAATTCCCCGTTGTTGGGAATTGGACCCCAAAACGTGCGCAGAAAAACCAGCTCTGAATCTAAAACCTCCCAAGTACTTCCTCGACAAATGGGAAGGCACAATTCTGAACTACCCATGGTTTATTTGAGGCTTTAATATGTATGTGCATTTGCGAACAGATATTGCGATTCCTCAGAAAAGAAAGTTATTGCAACAAGTAATGTCGAAAGACATTGTAGAAAAATTTTTGCACTTTGCACCTGACAATGTAGGTTATAAACAACATCTCCAATTCTTGCATGATAGGTACAGGGATCCAAGTAAGGTCAGAGCAGAAATCTGGTATAAGATAACCGACTTTTCTTATACAAACAATACGCTGCAGTTCATTCAAGATACTATGGATGGATTGGCAGTCCTCGTAGATCGTTATTGGCTGGAATCACCTGTTGTTGATAAGGATCAACTGTTCAACGTTACAGTGAAAAAATTTCCACTTAGGTCTTATAGGAATCATCTAAAAAGCAACGAAAGACACGTTTCACATTTGTTCTCGGCCATTAGGGAATTTATTAAGATTGAAGAGATGTTCGATAAGCAACGTCCCTCCAACAAAGACCCTAATAGAAACACAGGTTCATTCAAAAAGAAAAAGCCTAAAGGCAATTCAGAATTTTTGGCCGCAACCTTCCAAAAAGGTAATGATCAACGAAAGGGAAAGGATAAATCCAATCCCAAGAAATCCAATAGGCAGAACCATAGCGATTTGGGAAACTCATTTAAGTCTCCCAAACCCTCTTCTGTTTCAGAACGCCAAGAACAGGAAACAGTGAACCAAGCGGCTCAAGACACTCCAAAGAGCATCTTGAACCTGGCTCACTCGGTGCAGAAGGCATGCCTTTTCTGCACCAACTGACACCCCTCTTTCCTCTGCCCCGATCCACGTTACAACATGTTGGAACAGCAGCAGAGGGAATTTAACGTCCGTAAGTTGTGCACTTGTTGCGCAACTTACCACGCAACGCAGGAGTGTTAAGTTTACACTGGCGGCCTTCCATAAGACATACTTCGTACCAAAAGCAATGAGGATACTTCCTAAAGTATTAAAATCCTCTTGCTTAGTGTGTAAAAAGCTCAATAAGCAGCCTTTTACTCAGCCAACCCATTCTGATATCCCTGATTTCAGATTGGTACCATTCACACATCCTTTCACCTATACAGGTATTGATGTATTTGGTCCATATTCAGTCTTCAATGAATATTTACCAATAAAGAAAAAGGCTTTGGCAACTCCGACATCACCTCCATATAAAACATGGATTCTGATATTTACCTGTCTATCCATAAGAGCAGTGTACTTTCTCTCTATTTCGTCTTTAACCACACAAGAAGTGTGGATGGCGTTCCAGATGTTCTTTGCAGATTGTGGAATGCCAAAGGCAATCCTGTCTGACAATGCTGCCCAGTTTAGGTTAGTTGCAACCAACTTACCCCAGTTCTGGGAAGCAATCACGTCAGACAGCTCCATAAGTGATAAGCTTATGCAAAAAGGCATAACTTGGCACTTCACTCCACCTAAGGCTCCTTGGTATGGTGCGTCATACAAAAGACTCATTGGAATCTTTAAACAGGCTTTTGAAAAGGTCATGGGCCCCCACTCTCACCATTGCTTCAATTTTCAAGCAGCAATTAAAAATATACAAGTGATGATGAATGAGAGACCACTCGGTCCTGCAGTCAATGAATGTGAGCAAGCTACTTTGACGCCTGCACACTTCTTGCACGCAAAGTTCAGAAATTTTACCCTTGACCTAGACAAGCCCTTTGACAAAACCACCATAACATCCAGAAACCTTCAGGGCCTCTGGGACACTGACAAGTACAACCTTACTAAGCTCTGGGCTGTGTGGAAGGGACTCTATCTCATGTACTTGCGGGATAAAATCCTCAAAGGGGTAAGCAACGCTTACCAAACGGTTAACTTCAAACCAAAAGTTGGAGACATTGTCCACGTGTTGGACATAATGACAAAACCAGGAGTCTACAAGTTAGCCACTGTAGTCAACCTGATGACATCTCGCAATGGCCTAGTACATCACGCAGATGTTAGGCTACCCTCATCTAAAATAGTGAGTAGGCCTATTAAGTTCTTAGCTCCACTGGAGATAAGTACTGACGGTGAGGACTCTAATCCATCGTTGGATTAGAATCTATCCGATTAAGATCTGTAAAAGCAGGCATACATGCACGCACTACCTACAACTCAGTGGCCGGTGGCACCACTGGAGTTGTGCTATCTTTGAAGTCATGACAAGTCAACCTTGCCAAATACTTACTCTACCATCCAGCTACCTATTCAGATCAGCGGGTAGAGGTGATAGCGGATCACGATCCATACACACCAAAATTGTGATAACCTTGTCAGTGTCACAAATTCATTTAAAAAATTGCTAATTCTTACTTTTCTTCCTTACAGAGTCACTCCTTTATAGCGCTGACACCTGACTGCCCTTCCAATGAATTGTCCTGCAATTTTGTTGGACCACAAGTCAGAAGATGGGAACCACACGTGGATCTCAACTTCAGAGGAAATAACTTCGTTTTATTATACTTATTTTAGATTTGTGGCCCAGATTATATCGGTAGTAACTTGTACCATATATGTATATATTTCTTGTAAATAAATATCATTTGTGTACTTGTGTGTGTATGCCAACTAATCTCTTTTTTTAAAGATCTTGTAGGGACGAGTGAATCCCCGAGGATTCACAATGGACACCACCCCCAGTATTGTGGGTGGGAACATCCACAATCTCCTGCACGCCTGGCGGGCGTAAAGGGAACTCGCCTACTGAAGAAATGTAGGTAGGCGAGTGACTGGGCTGAGGAGGTCGCTGTAGTCGTTACGGATCTAGTGAGCGAGAGAGGTGTGTGACGATGTATATTTTCATGTCCCTTGGACGTTAAACACGCATTAAATATAAGTGTCAAACAACTGTAGTGTCTCTGCCACTACAGTAGGTACTTATATAGGCAGTACTGTAAAATCCGTAAATAGTTAATTAAAAATCATTTGGTTGTTCAGTGTTGAAAGTTTTGGTTGATTGTCAAATGTGTTGAATTAGAATCAAATAGAGAATGTGTTGTAGATTCAATTTACCTAATGTTGTGAGAAATGGTGTATTTGTTAATTTTTGATGTGTAAAAGTCTTAGCGTTTGTCTACAGTAGTGGCTAAGGGAGAACACATTTTTGAGGGTAAACAATATCGCGGGTAAAGGATATTTAGGGTAAATTTGCCTGATTGTTTTTGCAGGCACACTTTATCGCAGATAAACAAAATGCAGGGTAACATTTACCAGGGCAACATTTCTCCAGGTAATTGATTGTGAGGGTATACAGAACAGAGGGTAACATTTCTCCAGGTATTCAATTGTGCGGGTAGACAAAAGACAGGGTAACATTTATCAGGGCTACATTTCTGAGAGTAATCGATTGTGTGGGTAGACAAATGACAGGGCAACATTTCTCAGGGTAATATTTTATGTTACAGGTTGGGCAAAAGTTAAACACTCAAATACATTTCTTAATACTACTGTGATTTTCAAAAGCAACCAGGCAAATTTACCCTGAATATCATTTACCTGCGATATTGTTTACCCTCAAGAAAGTATAGAGCCGGCTAAAACGAGAATTAAAATTGTTTGATTTGTGTAACTTGTTGGTCTTACAATATTGTAGCTCTCATTTGTTTGTGTTGATTGGTATTAAAGGTGTGTGTGCACGCACACAACCACACTATTATGTTTACACATTAATCTTTCATGAGTTTCCAGAGGAACTCTCGCCTTTTTTTTCTAATTTAAAAATTTGTATTTTCAGTTTCTCACCTTATTTTTTTCTTTCTCTTGTTTGGCCCCTTAAATGATTGAAAAACCATGCTTTGACAATCTGTGAGACATTGCTGCGATCAATCGGCAATTAATTGCCCTTAGTTCTCTCAGAAAACAATTACTCTTGATCTTGAGTATCGCGACGTAATTTTTTTTAACGGGGTGCGAAGAAAATAAGTAAAAAAATAACTTCTAAAGAATAAAAAAAATGCGGTCAGGAATCTGCCGTGTGTTTCGAACAAAACATGAGAAAGTCAAGGGGGTGAAAGCCCAGTCTCTCGAGTCTTGGACACCTCTCCCCAGTGGCGTCGATGGCTTTGATCATCCAACTTGGTTTAATTCGGTTCCGTGATATCGGATCTCAAAAGTCTTCCATGGTCATTGACCTTCATCTGATAATAAGTAATGCGATAAAACCTGGGTTGTTGAGGAGTGTGTAGAATATTCAATTACCTATGTAGGTAACATAATCGATAGAATTAATTAGGTCTTATTGTTAGGAACTGAAAACATCGCTGTGTTTGCTATTAGGCTTTTTCAGTATTGGAGCAAGCAATCCCTAATTTTCGCTATTCTCCTATCAAAAAAAATTTTTTTGTAGTTTACTTACAATACTTACTGTCTTTGATCTACCTATTGTGTCTTTATTTTTCTATGACTTGAGCGTTACGTTATCAAAGTTGATGTCCGAATGGCAAATATCGATACTTCAGATCAATCCATGCGCACTGCGCCGATAGCAAAAACAAGCATTTGCTATATTTTTGTGTTTTGTTGCCAGAATTTAGCCGTTGCTATAATGTATTGTGTGAATACAATTTTTCTTTGAATTCATCTGTTTTTTTCTTGAGGTTTTCACAGCCCTTATGATGGGTGCGTTATTATTGAAACCTTTTCGGAGATTTCAAAAAATCTCGCTAATCCACATCTGTAGACATCCCTTGACCCTGTTGATAAAATTCATTTATCAAATTCTGTTTGGGTGTTGTTTATTGAAATGCTTCTTAACGTGAACTCATAAATGTGTAGGTAGGTACGCCTATGTTGGAATATTCGATATGTTTATTCGGATATCGCATGTACGAGTATAATGGAAATGTTTACAACGTCTTCATGCCGCTATAATAGGATGGGGATTGCGGAAGCACGTTTTACATCGTTTATAATGTGGAGCTAAATAAATAACCAAACGTGTTGCAGTTTCGCTGAGCGACAAGGAAGTACGGCGTTGTTTCCACAGGCCGTTTTCTGCATTGTTATCCCAATTTTGGAAAAATGTGTGAAAAATATGTGGGAAAGTGCGCAAACGATTTTTGTGCTGTGCATCACTTCGTCTTGGATTACTTCGTAAAAATTTTGTGAACGATCGAAATTTCGATAATTATTACAAGGGGAGAAGAAACAAAGAAAATAAAAAAAAGGTGAACAAAAAAAAATATTAATTTACTCTACAATGGAGTAAAGGATTTTTACGAGTGTTATTAAAGTATGGTCTATTTATAGGGTACTTTTTTTTTTTTTTTTTTACTATCTTTTAGGCATGAAAATGATGAGACTTGCTGGCTGCAGAAAGCAGGCAGGGAGATAGGAAGGAAATATGCCTGCAGCCAGCACAGCAAACGAGGATATTTAACGCTAATTCATGAAAATAATGACGGGGGAAAAAAGAAGAGTAAACGATTTGAACGAATTAGGAGAAATTAATACACCCTCATTTATGGACTTGATCCTATATAACCGTTATTCTGCTGTCTGCCTTCGTCTCCCCTAATTTGAATGTGTATTATGTATGCATGCTTGAAAAAAACGGGACATTAGGCAGTTCATTTTATGTGGATGAATTGGGCGAAAAATGAAATAACGTTTAAAGGATGAACGTCTTAATAATGACGTTAATTAGGTATTATTGGATAGAAGTAGGTGATCGAATAATCGATTGCTAATTGAAGCAAGTTAAGAGTGTAAGGTGATACATATCAAACTTCTTTTTTTTTATGTTGTTATAAAAACTTCTAAAAGAGTTTTGAAGATTGATTACTGATGTGTCCTCTATTAATCTGCAGGTTTTTTTTTTTTTTTAATTTATTTGCTTTAATTGGACCTGATAGGTTGGTTATTAATTTTCGTAAACAGTACAACGTGACTTTTGTAGCGTCTACTAGTATTTGAAATTCGATTATTTGAAAATCCAGACGACTTAGTTATGATCACGGTCGATTTTATCTTGCAGAAGACTATGCTGGTAGAAGTTTTACGTCGTGGTTCCTGTTCCCTCATCTTGAGTGTTTGCTTTCGTGCTTTTGAGACAGGTCTGCGTATAAATCCAGTGGGAATTGTAGCTTTGATTAAAGCTGTAGGGGAACTTTTTCTTCACATTGTGAAGATATATGGTTAATATACATATAGTCCCACTTTTCGCTGAAGTGATTTGAAAAATCGACAATGAAACGTGAGCAGAATGGGAAAATTTATAATTTTTGGTGAAAATTGTCTTCTGTGGAATTCTACAATTTATTAATTTTTTTTTTAAGTGGAACATAATTATGATTTTTTGAGAATAGCATGAAAATTTGAGCATGTGTACTATTTTTTTTTCTCGCTTCATTTTATGTTTAGAATTATATGTGTGGAATACCTTCTTGTGAGAGATATTCTCAACAGAAGGAAATTCTTCAGAATTTAAGCGTGTTCAACCACTTCGTACATAAGTACAAGTAAGCCAAAACCAAGGCGAACACTGGCGATTTTAGAGCCGGTTCGGGTGGTTTATATACAGCTTATTTACACGCACACAAACACACGTACGTGGGATAATACGTACGTTGGTGAGAACGGCCAGGTCGCATCATCCCCTATCGAGATAAGATATGGCTGGCTGGTTCGTGTACGAATCGTGACATTATCTTATTGTGTCACAATTTGGTACTCGTACATTACCGGCAAGTACATACAGGTAATTATGATCGAACGTATTTTGTGTTGTTTAACGTCTCAAGGATAATTATTTGCCTGCCCTTTGAGGCGGACTGTCATCAAGGGGTCCGAGCCCTTATACCTCATACAGGAGAGTCCCCACAGCTACTCCCCCCCAGTTTTTACGCCGCAAAAATGATCAAACATGCGCAAGGCCTGGTGGGACGTGCGGGTTTAATGCCGTTTTTGATCGGTCTCCCACTTTGCCAGGGCGCTGCCTACTGCAGCCCCGACACACTCGTAAGATTCCTTACAAGCGTGCATTCTGACCAGGTAGTTTGCCCGGCTGTCCTCTCCCCTACACCTTGGTGGTCGGTTTTTGGTATAAGTGTAGGGATGATGGCGTGAGTGAGGGGGCAGCGGATGTCTAAACTGAGGCTGCCTGCGCATCGGAGAGTTTCAGTTCCCTGATGTCAAGGCAGCCATCTTTGCCTTTTTGTTAGCTGCCCTCTTCACTGTAAACAGGAACTTCATCGGTTCCCTGGTCTCCATAGGCTTTGGCTCTGGCATCAGGGGTCCATCGTCGTAGTCCATTCTGGTGGAGTCTGGGGAGGAGAGATGATGGGTGGAAGCAGAGTCATCATCTCCGCGAGAACACTTTCCACAGCGAGTGCCGTGTCCATCAGGAGTTCCTCCTCAATTCGATCAAGTTCCAATTTCTGCTCCAGAATTTGCCTAGTGTTCTTGGCAACTTCCGGAACTTTTGGGTTCTTGGTCGTGTTGCGGAAGATTTGGGTTGGTAGCGACATTGGAACAGGTAGTAAGGAAAACGGGGAGCTAAAAATATCGTTTAGAAAACACGTCCAAGTTGTTAGACAGTTCTAAAACGGGTGAATTTACTGCTATTTTCAATTTTCAATTTTGCCATTGGCTTGAGGATGGTAAGCTGTGGTATGACTGTGTTGAACACCAAGCTTATTTGCTAACTCTTTGAAGAGCGAGCTCTCAAATTGGCGACCTTGGTCCGTAATTATGACTTCTGGTACGGCATAACTCGCAATCCAGGTATCGTATAACCTTGCAGCTACTGTAGGAGCTGACATCTCATGTAGAGGGATTGCTTCTGGCCATCGTGTTGCCCTGTCTATTATCATTAACAGGTATCTGTCCTTGAGATGGTGGCAATGGGCCTACCAAGTGCATGTGTACAGTTTTAAACTGCTCTGTTTGTTTGAAGGATTTGAGGGGCGAGCGAGTGTGTCTTCCTACTTTGGATTCTTGACAGTTCAGGAAACTGCGAGCCCATTTGTTGCAGTCAGACTTCATTCGTGGCCATACAAACCTTGCTGAAATTAAATTAGCACTAAATTTTGGCCCAGCATGTGACAGATTATGTACACTGTTGAAAGCCAACCTGCGATATTTTACCGGTAGAAATGGCCTATTCTTACCTGTACTGATGTCACATGTTAATAAAACATCAGTACCAGAAATTTTTGCTGTCTCAATTTGAGAGTAGTATCATCGTTTGATAACAACTCTTGCAATTCTGCATCCTTAAGCTGTGCTTAAGCTATTTCAGCATAAGGTAATTGGACAGGAGCCGTGATAGCTTCAATTCTACTCAAGGCATCAGCCGGAGTGTTAAGTTCTCCACTTATATACTGAATGTCGGTAGTCAATTGACCAATATAGTCTAATTGTCGTGCTCTTCTCTGCGATGCCTGTTCTGCTTTTTGTGTGAAGGCATATGTTAGGGGTTCATGGTCAGTATACACAGAAAATCATCTACCCTCTATTTGGTGCCTGAAATGCTTCAACGCAGCAAAAATTCCGAGCAATTCCCTATCGTATGTGCTATAGTTCTTTTCTGTTTTTGAGAGCTTCCTTGAGAAGAAAGGTAGTGGTAACTTCTTGTTGTCTTTGTCAAGTTGGTACAAGGTTGCACCAATAGCAAAATCAGAGGCATCGGTACTCACGCATAACGACAGACTTTCATCTGGATGAGCCAATAGAGTTGCATTTGCCAGTGTATCTTTAATTTTCTCAAAGGCCTGTTTGGCTTCTTCATTCCATTCGAGTGGAGTCTTATCTTTCTTCTTACTTGTCTTGATTAATGCAAACAGCTTACTTTGTTTGGCTGCTGCATTCTTCATGCAACATCTATAGAAGTTCACCATCCCCAAGAAACATCTGAGTTCAGCGACATTTGAGGTCTTCGGGAAATTCAATATTGGCTCTCCTTTGGTCTTCAAGGGGGAAATGCTTTTGGTCGAGACTTTGTAGCCGAAGAAGTCAATTTCAGTCTGTGCATATAAGCTTTTACCTACATTGATAGTAAGCCAGGCAGCGTGTATACGCTGTATGATGGCTCTTACGTTCTCCTCGTGCTGTTGCTCACCGCCTTCAGAGTAAATGCAGATATCATCCAAGTATGCATATGCAAACGGCAATCCCCTAAACAATCCATTGATAAATCTCTGGAAAGTTTGTGCTGAGTTGGGAAGTCCAAATGGCATTCGAAGGTATTCAAATAGTCCAAAGGAGGTTATAACCACTGTTTTTGGTACGTCCTGGACTGCCATAGGAATTTGGTTGAATGCCCAGTTGATGTCAATTTTGGTGAACATTGTTTTACCCTTCATATTTGCATTGAAGTCCATTATATTGGGGACTGGGTAGCAATCAGGAACTGTTTTGGCATTTAAGGCCCTGTAGTCTCCAACAATTCGCCACTCTCCACTTGCTTTTTTGGTCATGTGGATAGGGGAGCTCCATGAGCTTTTTGAGGGGTGACATACGCCGTCCTCGTTGATGCGATGGAAGTACTCCCATGCTGCTTTGAGTTTGTCAGGCAGTAACCTTCGTGCTCTAGCATGGCAAGGCGGTCCTTTAGTCTCTATGTAATGAACTGTTTCATGTTTAAAGGTAGGATGCCTGCGAATTGATGGTTGGGTGACTCCAGGATAGTCAGACAGGATCCATAAGAGTTGTCCATCAACTTTGGTACAGCTGGATATATTTGTGTCCAGTCTGTAAGCATGCGTTTTGCCATCCACCCAATATTTAGATTCACTATCGATCAATTTGCCCTTTTTGAGCTCAATGATCAGGCCATAGTGTGCAAGAAAATCTGCACCCAGGATCGTGTTTGGAACATCTGCGACTGTGAAGGACAACGTCATATTTTCCTTAAGTCCGATGTCGACTTTGCTGGTCTCAAGTCTGTAAGCTGGAAGGTTTTGACCATTCACAGTACAGAGATAGTATTTCAGAGGAAGTACTTTTTGATTTCTACTTACTAGCAATATGCTCAGGTCTGCTCCCGAGTCTATCAAGTACCATCTCCTATTTGTCCTGTCCTTAATGAACAGGCGGCATGAGTGTTTTTCCGAGGGGTCTTCAGCCGCATAGATGGCCCCTTGTTCTAGTTTGACGCCTCCTTGGTATAGGATTTGCCCCACCATTTGCACCTGTTGTTGCATTTGGTGGTTTCTGCGCCAAACCTATTATGAAAGAAACAACTCTTTTCATCCTAATTTCGAGACTGGTTTTTGGGTGATGATGTTCTCGGGGGAGTTGAACTCTGGCCCCTGTTGTTGGAACTTGATCTACAGTCTCTGGACTGGTACTGTCGTCCTTTGCTATTGCTACTGTTATTGTTGTTGTTTCTTGACTTAGATCGTTGTTGCCAGCTACTATTGGATTTCGTTGAGCTTTGGCCTTTGTTCCTCTTTACTTCGTCAGTCAACTGAGCTATTTGGGCTCGAAGTTGAGCGATCTCTCCAGTCTCTGCAGATACTGCACTTACCACAGGCCTTGACCTGGTATATTCTAGTGCATTATCTGCTGATTTTGCAAGGAAGTCCAAGTCTGCGGATGTATTTATCACGGTCAAACCCACAGCGGCTAGGCATTGCACAACACTTTGAGGAAGTTGTTTGCAAAATTGATTGCCTATGACAGAAGGGGCTACGATATTATCCGCCTTCTGCCTTAATTTTGCCATGAAGATTGAGGGTTTGTCGTCCCCCATCTTCATACCACCCATCACATCGTCAATGATTTGGTTTTTTGTTTTTCCAAACACATTCTTTATCTTCTTGACAAACCAGGCATATTTATCATCTTCTGTCAAAGTGCATTCCATAATATCGGTAATGTGGTGAATTATCTATGGGGGCATGCCTCCACAGATGTGGAGATACCGCTGGTTCAGTGTAATGTTTTCTGTCTTGAACCTGCCTTCCAATTGTGTCAACCACAAGTCTACCTCATTGGGTAGAAATTCCGGGATCTCTATCCTTCTTCTATAGAAGTTGGGGTTCTTTCCTGGCTGTAGTTGCAAAAGCTGCATAATTTGCGCCAAGACTTCAGGCGTCAGCTGTGGCTGAGCACTACCTCCCCGTGATGGTTGTGGGTTTTCATTTCCATTTGGTGGTGGTACCATTGCTGTGTTTTTCTGATGACAAGCCTATTCCACAAAACTACTTCCTTCCTTGCTAGTTGAAAACACTGGCTCCTGTGTTTGTAGGACAGGTGTTTTTGGGTCAGAACTTTGGCTTAAAGTTCGACCCTTTCTCAACGTTTTTACTGCTAATTGTTCTTTATTTATTGCAGTTCCCAGTCATGCTAATTCTGGGTGTTGAGGGCCTTTTTCCAGATTTGGTAAATTCTTTGAGTGTCAATTCGAAGTTGGGGGAGTTGAGGGATGAGTCCAACCTTCTTCCTCCAGGACTGCTGTTTGGTTTCTCTTTGTTTATATATTTTAAAGAGAGGGGTGTAAATTCCCACTTCAGTAGACTCTACTTCAACAACCTAAAAGGTGTCTTAAGTCTGCAAAAAAATATTTTTTATTTGCTGAGCAAGAAAGTTTCTTGCCAGCGCACCGCACTAAATTTTTGTAAAAGCGCAATGCGCCTCAAGACACCTCACGATGTAGCCAAAAATCACGTCAGGGTCACCACTGTGGAATACCTTGTTGTGAGAGATATTTTCACCAGAAGGAAATTCTACAGAATTTAAGCGTGTTCAACCACTTCGTACATAAGTACGGGTAAGCCAAAACCAAGGCGAACACTGGCAATTTTAGAGCTGGTTTGGGTGGTTTATATACGGCTTATTTACACGCACACAAACACACATACGTAGATAATACGTACGTTGGTGAGAACAGCCAGGTCGCATCATCCCCTATTGAGATAAGAGATGGCTGGCCGGTTCGTGTATAAATTGTGACATCATCTTATTGTGTCACAATTTGGTACTCGTACATTACCTGCAAGTACATACAGGTAATTACGATCAAACGTATTTTGTGTTGTTTAACGTCACAAGGACGATTATTTGCCTGCCCTTTGGGGCAGCAACTGTCGTCAAGGGGTCCGACCCCCTATACCTCATATGGGAGAGTTCCCACAATATGTATCTGAGTTACACTGATAGTTCCATGTGGAAAAGGCATTTTATGCACGCCAGTTTCGCCCTGTTTGATTCATTTTCACCCAGTTTTTCTTATGCCAATTCCACGCCACACAATATGCAATAATAATTGATAAGCAATAGTTGCATTAACGAAAGAGCGACTGATTTGTAACTAGATTTGCTTCTAGCTTTAGTCATTAGAGGCTGGAGAAAAAGAAAGGGTAACTAAAAACTACATTATTCTGAGCTTTTATCATATATATAGGCGATTAGGTGAGGTGGGTAATTTTTTTAATGAATTAAAATATGTCTTCATCGTGTAGCGGGTGGTTAAGGGAGGTGGATAACTTTTTTTCAACAAATATACGCGTCCATAATCAATTAAATCAAACATATCAGAAGTACGAGTAATTTCTTAGGAAGAGGAACCGAGTTTCTTGCATGGAACTGCTAACTGAAGGGAGGTGGAACTGGCAACGCTCACAAGACTACTTTGCGCAGAACTGGTATAGTAATTAGGTGAAAAAGCGAAACTTGTGTATCATCTATTTTCATTGATGAGTTTTAGTACAGAAGCCCCTTCAAAATCAAAGATAGGTTTATACATTAAAAAATAGGTTTTTCTTACCGCTTTCGTTTTGGAGGAAAGTTTCTTTGTGTCTAAAGATAATGGTGAAATTGAAAAATTTCATTCAAAGTATCCGTTGGTTATTTATGAATGTTCAGAGTGAATTTATTTCGTTTGTGAAAATGATCTACTCAAGAGGTATCAAATCGTGGCGTCCTTAACAGAAAGAGAGGTGTACCTTCTTCAATTTTTTGTTTTATTTAATTTCGTTGCTACCTAGTTATATCTGGTGGTTAGGTTTATGGCCTTCAAAGTCATTTCTTGTTTGTAATTTTTTCGCCATCTTACTGGTCTATTATTTTTTGTTGGTCTCGTTGGGCTCTGTGAGAACAGGTAATATTTTACTAATAGCCGAGCATCTAATGAAATCCTTCTGAAATGAAAAAGAAAGGTACTGCTATATCCTTGGGTACTTTTAAAATCCTTTACCTTCACTAAAACCCGAGTAGTCGTTAAAATTAACTTACTGTATTGTCTTATTCAACCAGCTCTTGTTTCGACTCGCGTCAGACTTACGTCAACCTTTATTTTTTCATTTTTCTTTCAACTCTAGATTTGTTCTTTCGTCTGTAATTTGTTCTCGTAAAGAATATAAACACATTGAAATAATTTTCAAGAGCTCTAAAATGTCCTTCAAAAAGTTATACAAGAATGTTGGTTACTGTTGTAAAAGTTAGTCCTAATTACAGAAATTCCTTATACAACGTACCAAATTGCAAAATTTCATGGTGAAAGGGAAAAACCAACATTTTTTGTCTTCCTCTCGAAAGAAACTTTTATTTTATGAAAATGTTATGTAGAGAGGTAGCATCATAGGATGAAATATACATTGTGGTGTATAACCATAAACTACTTTTTATGTTGTACATGAACCTGAGTTAACTCGTGAATTGTGTCTCATTTGAAAATACGAATGTTGTCTTAGTCTTACCTCTCAGTTTTCATATTAAAATTGTATTTATAATTTTTTTTACTGTAATTTGAAGAGGAAAAAGTATGTATCTCAAATAAAAAAAACATAGATTTTTGTAATTTTGAAACTAAATATATGTCATGCGAAATATTATGAAAATGCTGCAATTTCTGGAACTAGCTTTAAAGTGATTCCGAAAAGAATATACAAAAATGTATAAAAAAATTAGAACATGTGTAAGTGTACATAATTTTCTTTTTTTGGTTTTGATTCTGCTGAAACTTGATTTTTTCTCTGCCAAATCAATTCAGATGAAATTTTGTGATTTTTGGTAGTATGAAATTTCAGTTTTTAATCAAATTTCTGATTTTGTTCATTTTAGGTCTTTTAATAGAGGCGAAGACGATGCGATAATTTTAAGATTTGAGCTTCCTTCATTATTCAAAAAATTGACGAATGGATGAAAATTTGAAATTTTTGTGATGAAAAATTAAGCTTTTGCTTGTACCTTTTTCTTGTTAAACTTTGATGACATAAATGCCAAAATGAAACAACAAAAAAACAAAACAAAAACAAAACTCTTTATTCGAAAATTTTACAATTCTCTTTCTCTCAAATTCCTTACTGTGTCACCTCCTGCTCCAGATTGGTGTATATCTTTTAATTTTCTGTTATTCTGTTGTGATTATCATTGTTCAACGTTTGAATTTATCATAGTTTTTTCATTTGACTCTCATAGCGATTCTTTGATGGCAGAACTAACGAAATTTTTCAAAATGCTTCATTAATTTCTTTCAGATGAACTAAGGGTAGGTGTTAAGAGATAAAATAAAAAAATAAGTTCAGGGACAACTGATCCTATTTTCGGGTGACTGTTCAAATGGAGAAAGAAATGAAATTCCTTGGTGAGAGAAAAGTGAAAAGTATGTGAGAAAATGGATTTGGAGCGAATTAAGACTTACTTGCTCAAATTTCCCTTCTTCCTCGTTTTTTAGAGAAATTTTGTCATCGGCTTTGAATGAGCAATTAGCAAGATGAAATTAATCCTTACCACAAATATGGGCCCACTCGCAGAACATTTGTGATGACGCCGTTTCTCATAGATGGTGGTCGAATCAAAAATTACTAAAATTCTCAAATAACAATTTCCAGTTGAGCCTAATGTTGTAATGAAACCCGATTTTTTGAATTTGATCTATGAAAAAAAATTCTGTTCTACAGGGATTTGAACCGTCGTTGCACGATCATTTTAGATATTCGGAAGTTCCAATTTTTTCAGTTCTGATTCCGAATTTCTATAGACAAGAGGGTTAGGTTATTCTTTAATTAAAAATTGAGTGATACATCGTCCATTACGTTTTTTGAGGGGCGGCGTTGAAATTTTCAGTTAATTTTATGATCTAACCACTCACTGTGGGCCTCTGTGGCCCCAAAAAAGGGTTGGAATGATTTTATCTTAAAAAATTAAGTGATACATCGTCGATTATGTTTTTCGACGCTCTGAATTCAAATTTTTAGTTCATTTTTGAATAGAACTACTCATTGGGCCTCCTGTGACCCCAAAAAAGAGTCAAGGTAATTTTCTTAAAAAAGTGATTGGTACGTCGTCAGTTACGATTTTTGAGGCACCGAGTTCAAATTTACAGTTAATTTTTAAATTGAACCACCCATTTTTCCCTTTGTGACCCAAAATGGGTTGAAGGAGAAAAATTTTAAATATTTCAGTGAGTGCTACATACTTGAATTTGTTTATTGCAAAACCGTGTTTCACTTCTAACATGTGAAATGTGGCCCAGGTACACTTCTTGTGGTGGTGGGTTTGTTGAGGGTAACCTATTTTGCTTCAGTTATGGTTCTAGGGTTCTAGGGTTCACTTGCAACCAGTAAATCTACCTAGTTATTGTTTTGAATTTCAAAAAACTTTTTTTTTTTACCCCGAAGAATTTCTCGACACTACTCCATCTCAATTAAGAATAAGGTAACGTCTTATGAGCTGATTGACCAGAGGGGGAAAGAAAAGGTACATTCACCCTATTCAACAAAGACTGCATCCAAAATTGTTAAGTTTACCACAATATTTTTAGTTTTATGTAGCTGTGAAAGGTGACTGTCCTTGTGACGTCACATTGTTCATATTATGAATGGAGTATAATAAATTTTGTAATCATACAATAAATGATCAGCAATTTGGGGAATAAATACTAGAGAAGACTATAGAAGGACTTTGAACTTGGTGACCGAGAAATTTTCTATTTAAAAATACATTTTCTTTTATCCACAGAACCCAAATTTGTGGAATCAACATTTATTTTTTTTTAAATAACAGCATATAGAGTGTGACATCTGATTATCCATAGCCTTTCCTTCATGTCATCACCGAATTTCGACTGTCAATACACTTTAGGATAGGGAATGGCTCACAAATTCTAAGATTGTACTAATGGTAAGTCACAGAAGAAAACATCGAATTCAACTTGGAAATAAATTCCCGTTCTACGAAATAATAAAACACGTCAATCGATTACTTTTATACTATGTGGTGACATGTATATTTGAATCTCAATCATCAGTGAACCAACGGCTTATCTCTTTTGACTGTTCACGATTTTGGTTGAACTGTGAACAGTCAGTCTCATTTTGTATGTGATGAAATCGGTTTGTCGTGAATACAAAATATTATTCACGACATACTGCAGCTGACATCAAGTCACCTTTTTTCAAGTTGTTTTTACCAAAACTGTACAAAATGTGAACACTGTTAGCAGAACCTGTACCAGTCCATTTTCAAACTGTTTTTGATTCTAACAACAAACACACTAAATTGGAATCTGTTGGTTCACCAGACATCGATGACCACGAGGCAATACAATTTTGTGATACCTGCACGACCAGATATTTTTATGCCCTACTGTAAGTAACATTTTTACTGTAATAAAAATGTGAATTGTACTAATGGGTCAGCCAACTTATTTAATCTGTTTAATCGAAATTGCCCGACATACTTCGTAGGCCTTGGGAGCTTTTGCTGGTAGGCTGGTGGCCTAATTGTTTGAGCTGACTTGTGGTCTCGACTCTACGATTTCTCAAGACTCGCTGATATACTTGAAATTGTGATATCAAACCGCTACACTCGGGATGTACGTTCGGTTTTGAATGTCACAAGAGAAACTATTTTTCTTGATAAGTATTCTGCAAATTTAACAGTTTCCCTTTTTTTTATGTGGCTTGATATTCGCATCTGGAATGGGTATCGCAACTTCAGAATTAAAATTCGAATTATACTTTGAGCATGGAAGTATAATTTTCGAATTTAAATATTTTTCTGCTCTATGAGATTCGAGGTCATGAATTTTCTTCCGTTTTATTTACATAGTTTGATATTCACCAAGTTACTCCGCTTCGAAGTTGACAAATTTTCTTCTTAATTACGGTTATTTTTTTCTGTAAAATAATCAGTTTAGTTTGTTTTTTGTGTTTTTTTTTTTATGGTTATAGTGATTTCTCGCGCTAATTTTCTAATTAAAAATTTTTTTTTGTTTTAGGTAAATATAATCTCAATGTATATACTTGGCAAATGAACTGTGTTCTCGTAGTGAAGGGGTGATATCGATTATCAGGTAAGAAAAGAGAAATTAATAATTGAGTAATGTCATTTCCAATTAAAAATATTCGAGTGGATTGCCAGCGACCAATAATGGAAGTGAGTGAATGTACTGCATGTCAAATGATAACGAACCCAGCAGATGTACGTAGACTATTTTGTTCCGCCATTTATTTGTGTACGGCCGCACTAAAGCGTAAAATTTTCAGACGTATCGATCCATAAAAACAAAAGAAAAAAAAGAATAAGAATTCGTAAATTTAATTACATAGTAGTTACGCTGAATTGGAAGAAAGATAAGTTGAAACCGTGCGAAGTAATTAAAAACTGAAAAAAGTAGATAAAAATACCACAAAGGTTAATTGACTCTCTGGTGTGTTATATGTGCATTTTTTCCATCGCGATGTCGAATATTGTTTGTTGTTTGACTTTTTCCATCATAGTTTTGCATAGTTTAGTCTCGCTATTGCTATTGAGGCGTACACTGAGATTGCTTTAGAATTTAGTAAATAGTAAATACATTCCTAGAGGATTTTTCTTTTTCGAACGTTCAGCGTTCAGTTCTTTGAAAAAATACGTTTGATAAGTGCAAGTTTTGATGAAACTTCCAGAAATTTTTGTGCTAACTTTACCAAACTTTTCGAAGCATTTTCTTGAAAACAATTTTTCTGGTAGATTGGAATGTGTAGAATCGTGGAGCAAAGGAGTTCCTGAATCCTTTGCCCACATTCACTTGAAATAATTTTCAGATGTTAGATTGAAAGTCTTTACACTAAAAACTGGGCAATGATTTTAAAAAAAAAAAAAGAAAAGAAAATGCTGATGCCATGCCAGTGGCACAGGTAGATTTCGCCTATACAATAGGCTGAATTTCAAGTTATATAATTTCAACTTCAAATAGTCATCATTTAACTAATGGGTACATTGTTCTCATCTTCGAACTCAACTGAGATATGGACTCATAGTATGCGTGTGCCAAGTTACATCTCAATCTGAGTTATGATATACCTCTGTCCGCTATAGGTAAGTTCTGCGTAGTCTACCTAATAAGTTGAAAAGCTGGAAGTAACGTACTTTTTATCACACTCTGTATATTTATGTACATATTATATTATAATACATGTGGATCCACTTATAAGACAGTATAGATGTACAACTTGTTTCAAAAAGTAAATTCACTCGCTGAGAAGCGCAGCTGTATTGGTAGGCGTGAACTGGGAAAAATATCACTCCGTGATATACTTAAGGTGCAAGTCTTCTAGACCGAACTGTTCAAGTCCAAGGCTAAATTAAAAATTGTAAATTTATGGACGAATGCGGTACCTATTATTTTAAATCTTGGTGGCTGTTTCAAAAGGTACAACATTTAGTGTGTACTGATGTTTTTCTTCTATACTATTTAGGAGAAGAATGCGATTATTAAGTTTGATTTAGCCACCAATTTTGTAAACAAAAACGAAAACTTGACTGTAAGACGGAATGTGCAGTACCAAGACTACCGTAGTCCTTTATCTTTGCATATTTTGGTCATCATGAATTTCGTCTTTTTTCATGCTGAGAGCCATCTTTTCTCAAAAAATTATACAGCAGCCCTCTGTACAGTCTCTATAAAAATGAAAACCAGAGATAAATATGTATTTTATAGATTAGAACGCTATGAAAGTTTGACAAACTTCATTGAATCTTGCAAGCTGACTTCATTTACCTCATTTATTCCGATTTTTTCATAATGATTTAATGAATAAGTTTACGTTAAAAACGAATTTTGAGAAGATATAAGCTTTTATTTTAATTGTTTTGGCTTTAGCTTCATGCGAAATATATTTTATTTCATTTTAGAAAGTTGGCTGCAATATTGGTATATTTTAAAATCGCAGTAGTGAGTAGAATAAAAGCTTATAAAAATGGACGCAAGGAAGGAAGCTCTTTGAAATTTTATTATTTACGTAATTTTTTCGTTTGTTCACCCCACCAGCATTATCATGGGGTTAGTAACGTATTCAGAAAATTTTCTTACAGAAGATTGAAAACCCATTGTGGAGGGTCTTCTTTGTATCTGAAAAGTTTGGGCCGTCACAATTTCGACTTAAAATGGCGGTATATTCGGTATTTGGTTTTATATTGGTCCTCTAACGTGATTGAAAAATTCATGTTTGGTATTTTATAGGAGCCAAGGAATCGAAATCCTCTCCCCTTTGAAATAGAAATATATCTTTCAGCCGCTTAGTAAAATGGTCACGTAAGTATAGCTAAAGCCTATTAAAAAAAAAAAAAGACAAAAAAACAAATATGGAGGACACAATGTTCAATTAACTCCTGGTTTTGGATGAAAATTTTTGTTGTTCATTATTTTTTCTTCATTTTTCCGTCATATTATCATTTTAAAATTTTCAATGGGATTCTAAAAATGAGTAGCGTTAGAAAAAAATTATGGTTTCCGTGTTTATTCTCTAGCCTTGTAACACTTTGAGAATCGACTGTGTCTGCCATGAAACTGTCTTAGATCACTAACTATAAGTAACTTGGAGTTCATAGAATTTTATTCGCGTGACTACTAGGTTTCTTGATGAAGCATAAAATTGTTCATTTTTCCAAGTAATTAATTTCATTCCTTTCGTATATACGTTCAGTTAAATGAATTACATCTGTTTATGTACCATCTCAAATTAAGCAGTACGGTAATTACAATAACATATTTTAATTACTCCGTCGGTTTAATGGACCACTAAAAAACGATCTTAATAAAATAGGTATTATAAAATGATACTGTCTCCTCGTTAAATATTGCGTCAATATGATTTGTAACAAAGATTACCTTGCTTCAGTTCGTAAATTTTTTTCATTTTTCTTTCTTCTAAAAACGGTTCCAAAAATGCCATTAGCAATTTGCATAACGACATTTAAGAAAATGGTTTGGAAGATGGTAAAAAAAATGCAGTGAAAAAGTAGACGCGCAAATTATTTTAAAAGATGAACGCCAAAGGTTGGTGCCATAAAGTCGGTAGAAGTTAGGTTCATGAAAAGTAAGAATAGGAAAAAAGGAGCAAAACAATCTGGAGAAAGAGAGTGGAAAAAAAAAAGTTTAATAAAAACGGTCGAAATTTAGCGCGAACAAGTTGCCGGTAGGTATGTATATGATAGCGGTTGTGGGGAGAGGAAGGGATTAAGCTGTAAACGAAGTTAAAATTATTTATAAGCAAAGTTTTTCAAAAGATGATTCCTTGCACCTTTTACTACTTGATACGATTTAATTAAACGCCACGTTGTGGTTACATTTTAATTCTGGTAAAATTGGTTCGAAGGGATTTTTTTTTTTCTTTTTAAATTGATGCTGTTAGATGAGGGAAAATTAATTATTATGATTCTTGATAAAATTCAGTGTAATATTCCTTTTTTACATACAGGAAAACCATAATTGGTTGATTTGTTTTTTTTTATGAGAAGGTCGATCTTACCATTTTTGAACAGACCACGAAAAAATTTAAAATTTCTCGGCAAAATCATTATTACCGATCTCAAACTCATATTAATTACTAACATCGTCTGGTTGATGATAAATTAACATCAACAAGCCCAAACAACTTCAGATTATTTACGCTAAGTTCAAAAAAGTTTATTCTTTGCAGAATTACTCCACACGTTAGCTGATAGCATTGATTATTTTTTCTTAAATTCAACTGTTCGAATTTTACCGATATTTGGAAACCATTACATAATATGGCTGCATAATAAGTTGATGCTCACTCTTACATTTTTACCATATAGGCTTTATTTCTGGTAGTTAAAATCAGGTATCCTTGTGGTTTTATCTGAGTTCAGTGCAATATCGTAGAGGTAGCTATAGGTCCATCTCGGGGCGCTGTGGCTGCTAAAATTTTTACATTCCTAAATTCAGTGGGCATGAAAAATTGTGTACGATGTCGATGGTCATAAGTCAGTCAGTGCATGGTCATTCTTCCATAGGATAGCTTATACGTTTTCATTTTTAAATAGGTTTTCTTTAATTTCTATTATACTTCCCCCAAAAAAGTGCAACTTTTCTTTCAGTGCCACAGTGAAATTATTTTCCAACAATTGTGATATTTTCGACTTTAGTGTTCGGTGGATTGAATTTTCTCAAGCATGAAGTGTAGGCTTGGGATGTAAGTTCGGGTGGAGCTCGTTTAACGTGTTTATGGTTCCAGGTGTAGCAATATTTCGCCTCTAAGCTGGAGATCTCATTTTTTCTTAACTATGCTATATATATTTTCAAGTTCTTCTACCCACATTCCAAATTATCGTAGAATTATCCCCATAGCACCGACAGCAACATTGTCGATATAATATGGTCCTGGCGAATAGTCTCTCTTCAAACTGCAGGTCGTGTGTAGCCTGTATTCGTACTCTGTCCAGTTCCCACATTCAACGTCTAGCCCACAGGTGCTCGTGTATAGTCGTCTGTGGTCATAAATCATTCTGTTTTTGTTGCGTTTTTTTCTTTAACAAATTATCGATTTGTCGCCGTGGCTCATAAACCGCAGCCCATGACAGGTGCAGCGGACAAAGCACAAGGTGCTTTTATGAGATGGTGTTTTTCCTACTTCAGCTCCCCATCCTGTGCTTGGTCTATGTTTAGCGATGAGATGAAAACCTCGACCTTCGGCACAATCGCATCTTTGTCCGGCTATGGCTGTCGAATACATCATCATTAACGACAATTATCGAACTTAAGGTGTTTATATGTTTTTTTTTCTACATATAACACTCGTTACCGTTTTCATGTCTGATAAGATGAGAAGTATCAAATTACCGCCCTTACATTTTGGAAGGACCTTCGTTAGAGCTTTTGAAATTTTGAAGGTATCGTAGATGTTCTGAATGTATGAATTGCTGGAAATAAAGTTTGTATTTGAAAAATCTGCTAGTAAAGATTTGCAGAATGAAAAAACTAATTTTTTATCATTTTCTAGACGATTAATCATTTTTAAGTTGAAGTACCAGAGCTTGGTTCCATCGAATCTTTTTCGGATGGTTGCGTCTTCGGCTCAAGTAATGCCTACAAGTCTTTTAATTACCTATATGCAGCTTATAGTGGATATAGGCTGTCTTCGAATCTGAGAACTTTTAAGCTTTTATGCACCCTGTGCAGCCTTATGGTGAAATTTAAAAAATTTGAAAAGTTAGGTCATAAAATTTTGAAAATAACATCGGTCGTATAAGATGAATGTACAAATTATGAAAACGATATCAATATTGAATAGAAAGGATTTTACGTTTTGTCTTTTAGTTGTTTGAAATCTCACCGTCAACAATCAAGTGTCTTGTTGGTTCGTGATTTTCAGGGAGACACCCCACTTCTCCAAGCCCTATTGACATTTTTGAGTTCTTCATTATTAATTTACCTTCGTGAACTGAAAATTCAGGTCCCCAGCTACTGTTTTCTCTTCAGCCCCTATTTCTTGCCTTCGGTTCCTGTTTTTTTTTTTCACTTTCTAGCCCTTATTTCGCGCTCGTATTTCTCACTTATGAACTCCTATTTCTTGTCTTCATCGCTCAATTTTTGTCTTATGAAACTGTATTTTACTCAGAAGTCCCTCTGTTTATATTCGTCCTTCAGTCATCGATTCTCTTTTTGCATGCTTTTATTTTTCATTTTTGCCATTTTCAGGAGTGCAAATTTTCAGGTCCATTTCCCCGGACCCCCCATTTCAAATTTTGACCTGAAAATTTTTGGCCTAATTGTGCTTAGTTTGTGCTAATGTGTTCCATCAATTTTAGAATTTGTGCTCACCCCCTTTCTTAGATATAAACAAAAGAGTCTGGGTGGGGCTGGAGAAATGCTAGCCCCACCCATTTCGAATTTTGACTCTAAACTTTGTATGCTAATTGTGCTTCATTTGTGCTAATTTGTGCCGTTAATTTTAGAATTTGTGCTCATTTATTTTCAAATATAGGGGCCTCAGAAATTTATGTGTCAGCCCCCCCCCCATTTGGAATTTTGAGTTGAAACTTTGCATGCTAATTGTGCTTAATTTGTGCTAATTTGTGCTGCAAATTAAAAATTTTATACTCATTCCCTTTCAAAAATATTTGTGGTTTTATGTCTCCCCTCAGCCCCCCCATTTTGAATTTTGACCCAAAATTTTTCATACCAACTGGATTCAAATAGTGCTAAATTTTGCTACCAATTTTGGAATTTGTTATCACCCCCTTCTTAATATATAAAAAAAAGTTTGTGGGTGGGGCTGGGGAAATGCTAGCCCCACCCATTTTGAATTTTGACTCAAAACTTGGCATACTAATTGTGCTCAATTTGTGCCAATTTGTGCCAACCATTTTAAAATTTGTGCTCACTTCCCAACTCAGATAGGGAGGATGAAAGATTTCCCCTCAGCCCACCCCTTTTTGAATTTTTATACAAAACTTTGCCCACTACTCTTTTTTGATTTGTGCTTAATTGTGCCAACAAGCTTATAATTCCTGTACATTCAAATCTTTAGTTATTTGCAAAACAAATTTGGGTGGGGCGGGGGAAATGCAGCCCCACCCATTTCAAATTTTGACTTGAAATTTTGCAAACTGATTGTGCTCAATTTGTGCTGATTTGTGCCAACAATTTTATAATTTGTGCTCAATTATTAACTGAAATAAGGGGTGAGGAAGGTTTTGTCTTAGCCCCCCCTTTTGGAATTTTGAGCTGAAACTTTTCCCATTATTTTATCTTAAATTGTGCTTATTTGTGCCAACTTTCTTTTTTGAAATTTTAAAGTTGCAATTTCAACCAACTAATAACAATCACCCATTTCTGCTGTAGCCTAAATAATAGTCATTTATAACAAAATTTTCAGTAGGGTCAAGAAAATTCAAGCCTTCCATTTTAAATAGGAGTTAAATTTTATTACAATTTTTATGACAGTTTGTACCAAATTTTTACATTGGTATTTTGAGGGAACTATACTTAACCCATACTTAGCAGTATGTCAGATTTTCTTAATTTTGTATTTTCTGGGTGTTGCTAAAAAACTTTGTAAGTACATGTAAATTTTTCCATTGATCATTCTCTATTGACAGTTTTTTCCATTTAAGTTGCCAAATTAAAAATATTATCATAAAAATCTTCTATGTGAATTGAATAGAAAGAAAAAAACAAATTTTTATGGTCATATGTGTATAAATTATTAAGTAGGTATTTATGCTAATTTTGGTTTTATATACTTAATAATTTAGAAAATACATTTGGTGATGTATCACACAATAAAATGTAAAAACTTAATATTGGCCCCTTTAAGGGCCCGTTTGAGGATGAAGAATAGGTCCAATTGAGAAAAGAACAGCAAATTTGGTCTGGGTGCCTCAAAAAACATATTTGGTGATGTATCACACAATAAAAGGTGAAAACTCAAAATTAACCCCTTTTTGGGGCCCATTTGGCGATGAAGAATGGGTCAAATTGAGAAATCAACACAAAATTTGGATTTGGCGCATCAGAAACCCTATTTTAAGAAACTCAAAATTAACCCCTTTTTGGGGCCCATTTGGCGATGAAGAATGGGTCAAATTGAGAAATCAACACAAAAATTTGGATTTGGCGCATCAGAAACCCTATTGGTGATGTATCACACAATAAAAGGTAAAAACTCAAATTAACCCCTTTTTGGGGCCCATTTGGTGATAAAGAATGGGTGAAATTGAGAAAATCAACATAAAATTTGGATTCGGCGCCTCAAAAACCATATTGGTGATGTATCACACAATAAAAGTGGAAAATTCAAAATTGGCCCCCTTTTAGGGCCCATTTAAGGATGAAGAATGGGTCAAATGGAGAAATGAACACCAAATTCTGACTTGGCCCCTCAAAAACCATATTTGGTGATGTATCACACAATAAAAGGTGAAAACTCAAATTAACGCCTTTTTGGGGCCCATTTGGCGATGAAGAATAGGTCAAATTGAGAAATCAACACAAAATTTGGATTTGGCGCATCAGAAACCATATTTGGTGATGTATCACACAATAAAATATGAAAACTCAAAATTGGCCCCCTTTTGGGGCACATTTGGGGATGAAGATTGGGTCAAATGGAGAAATGAACACCAAATTTGGACTTGGTTCCTCAAAAAACTTATTTTCTAATGTATCACACAGTAACATGTCAAAACTCGATAATTTTGCTAGAGGAATATTAAGACATGCATCTCTAAGGAAGGCTAAAAGAGAATTTGTAAATAAATTCTCTTCGATTCGCCGCTGAATTTTGCTTAATTCCTGGGCGACGAATGGATAATTTAACAGTTCCTAGGTGAATCGAAGTGCATTCGTGAAATTATTAAAAACCGTATTTCATAAGAAAACCTCACCTCGATATCCTTTAGTTATCAGTTAATATTGAATTAAAATATTACTATATCCTATGCATAATGCAACAGAATTAGAAGCAAACTCATTGTCACTGTTATCGCATAGGTATACAACAAACATCGATATGTTTTGCGATGTATTGATGTTCTTCACCAGATCGATGCAATATTTTCTTTCGATATATCGATATTGAATAAAATACATATTTTGGGAAATTTTTTGACAACTGTTTGAAATTTTCTTTTCATATTATGCCAGAAACCTTCGCTGGAGTATACTCAACAACTTCCAAAAGTTTCATGGCCATCAGATGAATGATGTAGTAATGTATAAAAGACAAACAGACATACATTCTCTTTTATATATATAGATTAATGGTGTAGTAATCCATAAAAGACAAACAGACCTACATTCTCTTTTATATATATAGATAACACCGGCCAAAGTAATCTTAAAAATTCCCCATAGATAACCCAAAAATATTTTTCAAAATTTGGGAATTTTTTTCATAAAAAAAGTCAGATTATGGAATAACGCATTGTGATTGGATCACCCAAAAGTGTCTAGGATACGGTATTTCTTGTAGTTACATAAATATTTCAGATAACACCATTCTGTCAGTACTATATTAGCCTTCCTTAGAGATGCATGTCTTAATATTCCTCTAGCAAAATTATCGAGTTTTGACATTTTACTGTGTGATACATTAGAAAATAAGTTTTTTGAGGCACCGAGTCCAAATTTGGTGTTCATTTCTCCATTTGACCCAATCTTCATCCCCAAATGTGCCCCAAAAGGGGGCCAATTTTGAGTTTTCATATTTTATTGTGTGATACATCACCAAATATGGTTTCTGATGCGCCTAAATCCAAATTTTGTGTTGATTTCTCAATTTGACCTATTCTTCATCGCCAAATGGGCCCCAAAAAGGCGTTAATTTTGAGTTTTCACCTTTTATTGTGTGATACATCACCAAATATGGTTTTTGAGGGGCCAAGTCAGAATTTGGTGTTCATTTCTCCATTTGACCCATTCTTCATCCTTAAATGGGCCCTAAAAGGGGGCCAATTTTGAATTTTCACTTTTATTGTGTGATACATCACCAAATATGGTTTTTGAGGCGCCGAATCCAAATTTTATGTTGATTTCTCAATTTCACCCATTCTTTATCACCAAATGGGCCCCAAAAAGGGGTTAATTTTGAGTTTTTACCTTTTATTGTGTGATACATCACCAAATAGGGTTTCTGATGCGCCAAATCCAAATTTTGTGTTGATTTCTCAATTTGACCCATTCTTCATCGCCAAATGGGCCCCAAAAAGGGGTTAATTTTGAGTTTTCACCTTTTATTGTGTGATACATCACCAAATATGTTTTTTGAGGCACCCAGACCAAATTTGCTGTTCTTTTCTCAATTGGACCTATTCTTCATCCTCAAACGGGCCCTTAAAGGGGCCAATATTAAGTTTTTACATTTTATTGTGTGATACATCACCAAATGTATTTTCTAAATTATTAAGTATATAAAACCAAAATTAGCATAAATACCTACTTAATAATTTATACACATATGACCATAAAAATTTGTTTTTTTCTTTCTATTCAATTCACATAGAAGATTTTTATGATAATATTTTTAATTTGGCAACTTAAATGGAAAAAACTGTCAATAGAGAATGATCAATGGAAAAATTTACATGTACTTACAAAGTTTTTAGCAACACCCAGAAAATACAAAATTAAGAAAATCTGACATACTGCTAAGTATGGGTTAAGTATAGTTCCCTCAAAATACCAATGTAAAAATTTGGTACAAACTGTCATAAAAATTGTAATAAAATTTAACTCCTATTTAAAATGGAAGGCTTGAATTTTCTTGACCCTACTGAAAATTTTGTTATAAATGACTATTATTTAGGCTACAGCAGAAATGGGTGATTGTTATTAGTTGGTTGAAATTGCAACTTTAAAATTTCAAAAAAGAAAGTTGGCACAAATAAGCACAATTTAAGATAAAATAATGGGAAAAGTTTCAGCTCAAAATTCCAAAAGGGGGGGCTAAGACAAAACCTTCCTCACCCCTTATTTCAGTTAATAATTGAGCACAAATTATAAAATTGTTGGCACAAATCAGCACAAATTGAGCACAATCAGTTTGCAAAATTTCAAGTCAAAATTTGAAATGGGTGGGGCTGCATTTCCCCCGCCCCACCCAAATTTGTTTTGCAAATAACTAAAGATTTGAATGTACAGGAATTATAAGCTTGTTGGCACAATTAAGCACAAATCAAAAAAGAGTAGTGGGCAAAGTTTTGTATAAAAATTCAAAAAGGGGTGGGCTGAGGGGAAATCTTTCATCCTCCCTATCTGAGTTGGGAAGTGAGCACAAATTTTAAAATGGTTGGCACAAATTGGCACAAATTGAGCACAATTAGTATGCCAAGTTTTGAGTCAAAATTCAAAATGGGTGGGGCTAGCATTTCCCCAGCCCCACCCACAAACTTTTTTTTATATATTAAGAAGGGGGTGATAACAAATTCCAAAATTGGTAGCAAAATTTAGCACTATTTGAATCCAGTTGGTATGAAAAATTTTGGGTCAAAATTCAAAATGGGGGGGCTGAGGGGAGACATAAAACCACAAATATTTTTGAAAGGGAATGAGTATAAAATTTTTAATTTGCAGCACAAATTAGCACAAATTAAGCACAATTAGCATGCAAAGTTTCAACTCAAAATTCCAAATGGGGGGGGGCTGACACATAAATTTCTGAGGCCCCTATATTTGAAAATAAATGAGCACAAATTCTAAAATTAACGGCACAAATTAGCACAAATGAAGCACAATTAGCATACAAAGTTTAGAGTCAAAATTCGAAATGGGTGGGGCTAGCATTTCTCCAGCCCCACCCAGACTCTTTTGTTTATATCTAAGAAAGGGGGTGAGCACAAATTCTAAAATTGATGGCACACATTAGCACAAACTAAGCACAATTAGGCCAAAAATTTTCAGGTCAAAATTTGAAATGGGGGGGCCGGGGAAATGGACCTCAAATTTTCACTCAGTCACCGGATCAGCATTTATGTCCCTTCCGTCTAACATAAACTTTTTTTCATAAAATATGTTATTGAATTTTCCCTCTCTCTCTAAATAGAATTTTATGAAATTTTACCACGTATATTCTATATTAAATAGACCAGCGTGTGTGAATGCCAGGTGGTCAGTGCGATAGGGAATAATGTCCCATGTATGATGCAGACCATTTTGTGTACATCATGAGGTCCGTACAGATCCCAGTAGAAACATAACTGCGTTAAAGTACTACGCCAACCCCATAGAATGTTCATAAAAATTTATTTAGAACTACACCTAATTTCTTTTGCACATTTCTATCGACACAATTCGTGGCAGTCTCTGGTCTATTTTTAAGTAGGTTTCCTTTAGTAAATCTACTTATTACGTTTGGTGCGGTATTAGCCCCCAGGTCTGGGGTGAGTATATTTTTTGTTTTATGATCTCAGAAAAATTTTGGAACCAATAACTCATCAATTCATAATTATATATGTATGATAGAAGTCAATTTCTTGTTCCCGCGGTACAGGTCGCATTTTTTGTCTGATAATCACAATATTTGGTACTAAGCCAAGGACCTGACCTATTGATTTTGGTGCGGATCGGCTGGACGGTATTACCGGTACCACCATTTTTGTTTTTATGTTGGCTATAAAATTCTCAATTTTTCACCAATAATCAGGAAATTCGGAATTAATATTTTTTTTAACTCATTGTTGTGCGCAACCAAGTTTGGCGCAGATCGGTCGGGCGGTGCTTCCGGTAGAGCTATTGTATTTTCATATTAGTTATAAAATGCGGAATTTTGGAACCATATGTACGAAATTTGAAACAAATATTGTAGCGTGCTACTAATTTTGATACGGATCAACCGGACGGTATTTCCAGTAAAGCTTTTTTTCTTCTTTTTTTCCTAATTTGCATGAACTTTACTTTTTACAAAAATTAACTACATGTTCATGTTTTCTTCTTTTTTTTTATTTCATAACTTCATTATACTTCTTTGGTTTTATTTCAAATTATATGATTATTTACCATACTTCATCATCATAATTAATTTTTCATTTCAAGAAATAATGCTTTTTAATTTCATATTGTCTAATATTTTGTCAGCAGCTAACAAATTTCAAATCATAACATATCATTAACGCATATAAACTTACAGACAATTAATTTGACCATCAAAATGCATAATTATTTTTTTTGAAAACCCACTTTTTCTAGCGAGGCTTGCTGTACTGGAGTTTTTTTATATGCTTTTATTTAATTCCGTTTGGGAAACAGACTTGACTTCGTTTTTGGTTGGCATGTGGATAGACCCGTGAATGGTTACCGAGTTTTCCACTTGAACATCACCAAAGCTATAGTATCGCAATTGCGAGTTAGCTTATGTTATGTTTCTGTGTGAGTGCAGTATAGTTCGCTAAGTTTCACTTAACATGTTTTACACGTACGAAAGCACAGGAACATAGCTAAGGAGTGGATGGGGAAGCTCCCCGCAAAATTATTTTTAAAGTTGGAAAAATTAACTAGTTGCATGTATAGTTGGTAAATCGTCGAATTTGATGACTTTTTTTCAGGAAACTTCAAAACTTTAGCCGCAGTTGGAAATTTTGGAGCAGGAATAATTGGTGGTTGTATACTATACTAGTTGGAAAATGATGCCAGTTCTTTTTTTTAGCTATTGGAAAATTCAAAAATTTTAGTTAGCAGTTTTGGTTCTTCTTCCGCCCCCATAAAAAAAGGCTTTCGCTAAGTCCCTATTAAAGCTTATTATTATAAATTTATCTTCAATTTATTATTTTGATGGGGTCTGAAATAATTACTGTTGTCCTCGTTTTACAGTCTGGTCGATGCCTTGCCTGTCAAGCTGTATCTATCTCTCACTTTTTCCATCATCTAATCTCTTTCACTCATTACTCTCTCTTTTTATAAGTTTTTATTCTACTCACTACCGCGATTTTTAAATATATCAGTACTGCAACCAATCTTCCGCAACGAAATAATATTTATTTCGCATGAAGCTAAAACCAAAAAATAAAAATAAAAGCTTATTTTTAAAAACGCGTTTTTAGCTTAATTTTATTGACTTTGTTTTCAATGTCAAGTTGATTTTAATCGAGTTGAGAACTAATTTTCTTCAAGAGCGAAAACTAAATTTGCTGAGCATACGTTTTGTTGAAATCTGAAAGCGTCTAATTCTGTCTATGGATTCGCATTGACAATTCATTTCTAGCGAAGTTGCTGTATAATCTCTTTTATCGTAAGCTTTGATGGCTAGTCGATGATTTTGACTTTTGAGAATGTGAGTTGAGTGACGGGAATGAGGGATTTGGTTCAGCCCTTTTAACGCCCAATCGCTTTGTGAGGACACCTCAAGAAAACGGTCTTGTTCAAATCCTGGTTTCACGTTGTGTAAATCGAAGCTTTTGTTCCTACCTTATCGGTACCGATACTTCATTATCTGCACTGCAGTAAACTTTTCAGTTTTCACATAATTATTTCTGCTTCCGAGAATCAACAGCAATAGTCGATTTATTTTCAGTCGGTTGGATTAATTTATCGTCGTTCGTCGTAAATGCGACCTTGAGCCGATGTAATATTCCATAATGCTCCTCGACGAAGTTCCCACGGTTTGTTGCTTTCCTTTTTGCGTCTCACCGCCATCGCGCCAGAAATAACTAACCTTATTTATTTACGCATCACGCTTCATGTATTGTTACAGTGTTACGTTAGGTACAGGAAAAAAAAAAAAAAACACAAACAAAATGCAAGTAAGAGGCGATATAGAATCAGAATGAGTGTATATTTTCACTTTCGTCCAGTTTTTCAAATTGAGAGCCGACCGCAGAAAAATAGTGTCGAGGGGGAAGATGTACCCTCGATATGCGTGTACTTGTGTTAGTTTGCAGTTTATTTATTTTCTTTTCGATTATTACGCTACATCCGTAATGGGCAACGGTTTGTGTGTTTCGCATTACGATTTTCAAACCCAAGAATCTGCTTAATGCTTATTCAAAAGTATATTGATGAAGTGGAGATTACCACACGATAAACTGCTTAGCATAACATTAGGAATGAGCGGACACGTCTAATGTGTGTGTTCATTGTAACAGGTTATCCGCTTTGTTGTTACTTTTTTTTGATTTTTTTGGTTGGTATTTCTTCAAGATCCGCATTCTGACAACAGAACGTGTCTAAACAAGAATTTAAAAATATGGTAAAAATTAAAAAAAAAAAAAAAAGAAAAAAGAAAAATGCATGGAAAGTTTGCCTCGTAAAATTTAAAATGAATGAAATTCTTCGTGCGTTCTTTTGCGAATAAAATATGTGAAAAAGGAAACGTATGGACTATGCAAAATATTCACTCATTAAAAGAAAACTTTTACTAACTACTCACTCAAAAATATTAGTTTTCGAGAAAGTCATGTTTGAAAATGTCTGATAAAATTGCTGTTGGTAAATATTGAATATCACTTACGCTGCATAAAGATATCTGCCCGGCAGTTTGGAAAAAGTTACTGAAAAAGTATAGTACCTATCATTGTGACCATAAAATCAATTATTAGAAACTGTCAGCAATTTTGAATCGGAAAAAGACAATTCAGAGGGGGGAAAAAATAATTTTTCTTGTTTTTCAATTGACCATGTACTTTCGGTCTTGTGTATGTCGCAATCGAAATCAAAAGTCAACAAAATTTGCAAATTTTCAGTTAGAAAAGGTCATGCCGGCGTAAAGACTTGATGTTCCTTAGGAATCTACGTGTAATAAGACTTGAGAAATTCTCGACCCGCCATATTGAAGCCATTCCTTTTATCACCTGAATATCACACATACGAGAGGATTTTTTTCTCGAATTTTTAACAAATCTTGTAATTTACATAAAAATTTAATAATTTATTGCAAGAAATCGCAAGTGTCTTGTAATAAATTATTAAATTTTTACGTAAATTTCAAGATTTGTTAAAAATTGAAAAAAATTATGAGAGGAATGGCTACAATGTAGCGGCTCGAGAATCCCAATAATCTTATTATAGATTCTTTAGATGTCCCCATTTCGTATATTTGCTTTACTAATTTTAGTTTGAATTATAAATTTTTTTGATTTCCAGTCATTCATCGAATTAACGTACTTCCCTGAAATTAACCTAGTCGAAATCAATAATCAATCTATATCTATAATGTCTAAAATTTGTATTAATTGTTATGCAAATTAGTACAAGCTAGAAAATGCAATTAATTCCCAAAATTTTCTTAATTGACTGAAATTATGTAGTCAATTATAGGAGTAATTCATGGTATTAACTGCTTCATCTTCTAGGTTAAGAGGGATAGTTTTTTTTTCAAGAGAAATTTATCTTATGCCCCCAGATAGGTATAGTGGAAAGTTCAAAATTTTACAAATACTGTAAAACTCGCTTAAGAAGTTTTCCTGCATAAGACACTATTTTTCATTGGTACCCAGACATTTCCTATACTAATCAATGTGAAAACCACCTGTTAGGAAGTTTGGTTTTGCTGTCTTTTTGGATAAAATGTTTTGTTCGCATGGATTTTCATATTTTCATTAAAAATAGAAATTGATCAGAATTTTTTCCATCTTCAGCAGATTTTTTTTTTTCTATTCGACAGCATAATTTAAAAATTTAGAATGTCAATTTCCTATTGATTCTATGCGAGAAAGGATCACTATGAAAGAAAAGAGTATTTCAATGAAAAATAGGAATCAATCAGAATTTTTTCCACTTTCAGTAGAGCCTTGTGGTCAATACTGAACAATATTTTTTCAATAAATTCAATTTCTTGTGCACTTAGGGGGATTTTTTTTCGATTCTCACAAAGGAAACTTTCCAACTTGAGATGCTCTTTTCATCTGGCTTCTTGAAAAGTGTCTCAAGCAATTTTACTATAGTTGAATTTTCCATTATTTAAATTTTCGACTGGGCGTTTATAGAATATCCTGAGGTTCATTTCCCAGGTATTCTTTTTACTTAGATATTCGCAAAATTGTAATTTTGCAGTCTACAAGAATAACATTCTAAAACAAAGGCATTTGTAGATATTTTCTCTTTTGCCTATAGTTATTTTTGTAAATTTAGTGATTTTCAGTATTGACTAATTAACGTTTTAGCTTGAGTTATTTGTTTGAATAAGTAAACAAAATCCAATCAGAAATCTTAGTTTCATAATTCCCTAACTCAAAAAAATTAAATTACTAATTTCGCCCCAGCATTTTTATAAAATGCATGTCAGTGGGAGTTAGTTGTCTTTTTGTCGGCTTTTTCCCATCTGCTCAGGAATTTACGTAAAAACCCGATTTACGTAAATGACTGCGACATATACACCGTCATATTTATCCACTAAAGCCTAAATCATTTTACAAACTTTCCCTGTGTTGATGAAAACCAGTATCAAATGTTGGAAAAAGAACTTGAGTTGCTTTTTATATAGTAAAAAAAAAAATTTGGAACTCAATAAACCTTCGCTCGTCCTCTGCCCATCACCTGGGTGCCAATCTAATCCCTCATCTAATCCCTCATTTAACCCCTTAAACTTTTTAAGTCCATAATTATGACGTTATCACCTCCGTCGTAACGGAAATCGAATGTGAAAAATTTTGAATAGACTCCCACAGCCGTAAGATATATACATGTCAAGAGTGATAAGAAAACGTTAGTAGTTTTGCGGCAGCCGATTAAGAATTGCCCAGTCCTTACCTTACTCCTCTGTTTTTTAACCTGTCTGAAACTGGAATGAGATAACTCCATTCAATAAATTACAAAAATGGTATGAGAAAGTTTTATCGTTGTCGTTATCCAAATCTATAAAGGTAAATAACGTCTCATTAATTCTCCTAAGATAATAATAAGCCTCTTGCATTATAAATAAACAGGGTTTTGTGGATTCACAGTGCAATTGATTCTAGCAAGTCCCTTGTGTTGCCTGTAGTATCACATTTCGTATTTCTGGCGCAATAGGTTAAGTACAATACCTTTCCTGTATTGCATTTAGCAGTAACTTCGAATGTACGGCAAAAAAGGCTGCAATGTTAAGGGACGCTTCATTTTTTTTTCCTTTTTAATTTTATTCCAGGAAAACGTGGTATTCTGGAATTTGTTAAAACTAAAGCCGTGATTTATTTGAAAATCATTACCAATGAATGAATAATTTAATCACTTTTTTTACAAGTTTGCTCATGTGTTGATTATGTTTTGGAAAATATTTTGGGATATATTATTTTTTTAGGAATTTTTACTTAGCCTACATTAAGATTAAATTTATGCTTCCAAGATTTTGAATGACGGATGAATTAGCACACTGGATTTCCTAGAGAAGTGATGTGCTAAAGTTTCGTTTTTTTTTGTTTTGTTTTTTTTCTATTATAATTTCTTTTTCCTTGCCACTGTGATTTGTCGCACACCATTATAGATTTGTGGCATTAATGGTTAAAAATGTTGATCAGCTCCTGCTTTTCAACTACATTCCTAAAGCATTAATGTATTTATGAAATTCTTTTTTATTTTTCAATTTTCTACGCAGAAAGACCGTTTTCGTCTTGCTTTGGTCGTGACTTCGAGTCGTAGTAATGAATCATCGATTATGCTTTTCAGCTATTGATAACTTGCTGGGATTTTTTTTTTTTGGACGGTAAAAATCGTTATTTTTATTTCGATATGTAGCTTACCTCTAGTTTTACATCTGAAGTAAAAAACGATCTCTATACCTACGGAAAATATAACCAACCTTTCGCGCCTGTCATATTATTTCGGTCTATTTTACTTTATTTTTCTGCCAAAGGCTTTGAGTAAATAGGAAACTTTCATCCGTCGTGATGTGCTATTGAACGCGCGACTGAAAGCTGTCAAAAAGTTTTCTCATTGTCTGTTACTTGTAAATTTGCGAGAGTTTTGAAAAACTGGCTCCGTTTTCCGCCAATTTACTATTTATTCTAAGTAAATAAACTCCTATATCTTGATTCGTTTTCACCTGTTGGATTTTTTATTTTAGCATATTGATTGAAACGTAGAAGGACTATCAGCTGCGTTTGTTTTTTTCCGTACATGGAAATCAATTGATTACTTTTTTCTGTTCATTTTTGTTAGCAGAATTTCTTTTCTTATTGAAAGTATTTGATAAAAACGTATATTTTTTGGGTTTAGAGATATTGGCTCGTATAATGGTTTTATTAGCGGTTGAGAGGCTATAAAATTTGCGAAATATTTAAATTTATGTCACCTATGATTAATGGAAGGGAAGTTGTGAGTAGGAGCCACCTTTTTAGGGGAGGATGTAACCGTACACGCTTAAAAAGAAAAATTACCAATAAACAAAAAATCCAAAAACAACATCTTTTTGGTAATTTGAAAAGAAAAAATCAATTTTTACAACAGTTACTCAATTTTTACTACAGCTTGAGTCAAAGGGGAATGTCACACTCCCTTGCGCGGCTCCTGCTTATAAGATGTAAAGAACGATTGTGAAAAAGAACGGAAAATCTGAAAACGGTGGCGCGTATCATCATCACGATATGAGCATTCCTTGGGTGTAAAGCGAGCGAAGAGCCATTAATACTAGCGGTGCTTTAAAGCGCATTTTCTTCACAGATATGACGTGAGTGTTATTGGCGAGTATTCCACTTAATTAATTGAAATCGTGTAGTAATCACTATTAAATATCTGTTTTCAATTTTATTTCAAACTTGAGAATAACAAGTTGAAACTGTTGAAAAATGTTTTTTTTTTTTTTTTGCCTAATCGCTTTTCCTGTAAAATTTCGTTTCTCATCCAGGCTCGCAAATATTTGTCTAGGCATCATTTTTCCTGTTTACGAAGTGATATTAACAATAAGTATCAAGAAATTATCAGTATTTTTAATTTATTACGAAAATTGTTGCTAATTATGCAGTCTATTTTTTGTCCTTAAACTGACGTGAAATATCGTTTTATCTCGGAAGTACAAGTACGAGTGGGTAATTTAAAAAGTATTGATTAGGACTTCCGATACGGCAGAAAAATTAATTAAATTTTACCCGAATTAATACTTGCGAGAAATTCATTTTTTCGAGAATCGTCGTCATACCATCGCATATATTAATACAGTAAAGGTCAAATCATCATCGTGTGGTCTTCGACTGCATAGCAATGGGGAGCTATTCCACTAGCACTTCACGACATTTCAGTCACTTGCGCCGTTGAAGCAAACTTTTTTAATTGGCGGATTGTTTCCTGAGATTCTTACGGGACTTTACGCCACGCAAAAGGAGACGTGAACGCCGGAAGTGACTGAAACGACCGAAACCGCTAATGGAATAGCTCTCCTGGATCGGTAAAGAACATTCATTTGTGGTTAGAAATGCGGCGCTAAATAGGCACCCACTGTGTACGACCATATGACGTATTTTCAACTAACTTTGTGTACGCTAGCCTTGTGAGTTTGAGGGATGTCTCTTATCAAATGTATTCTAAATCGGTGAAATCAAGCAAAACATCGAAAGTAAGCACCTAGTGCACGCAAGTTGCCTACATTTATACCGCCATATCTTGACATTATAAATTACACTGGGCTTACAAAGCTTTACTGATCCAGTACTATACAAGTCATAAGTGTACAGTATATTATTGCACTAAGCGTTACAGTCTAATTTATACCTACTTTCTGTGTCGGAACGGATAAACCAATGTTAATGAAAAAAGTATTATCGATGGGAACGGCTTTACCCGCATAAATGCATACTGCTAGAATGACACTATTATTTTCCAAAATTGGAGTGGAAAAGTGAAAGTCATGTGAATAAAAGTTGAAGTAGGCCCGAAATGATTTCGTCCGAACGGATATATGGATCAATAATTGTTATCAGTGCTATGCGTGCAAATTATTCGCTCGGGTACAGCTAGTATGATGACAACATGATTGGGTATTGGGTTGAAATTGGCTAGCATGTCCTTTGGGTTGTTGTCTATGTTTGTTCCCTGAATGTAAGTCCTGTTAGGAGGAAGTTAAGAGGTGTATTTGCAGATTTGGTTGAATTGTAACTAGATAGTATCGTTAAGATAAAAGTATGTATTCAGACAATGCTGTTGAAATATGAGTAACTTTTAGGCGTGATAAAATATAGTGGCGTAGGAATTGGGGATATATCCTCCAATTGTTTTATTTTTTTAATGCTACATTAAACATTGGTTGGTAAATTATATTTTGAATTGAAAAATCCGCTATAAAAATATTAACAAAATTTTTACTCCCCCTTTTTAAAAAATTTAACTACGTCACTGATAATATTATTATTATTTTTTCAATATTTTTTTAATTATGTGTCATCGGATGGCTTTGTTCAGGAAAAAGTTTATGGTTGAAGAATAAAGTTTTATGAGATTTTTCAAGGGCTTTATTATTTGAAGTGAGGAGGAAAAGAAATTATGTTGATCAGATTTTTCTACAAAAAATTTCTTACTTTCGCCCACGAGGCATTAAAAATAAAAATATTTTTAATTAAAATCTTTTTTTTTTTTCTCCTCCACTAGCAAGGCATTCAAACAAAAAGTGTTTTCATTTAAATATTAAAATTCTCAGAATAAGTTTTAACAAAGCAAGGATAGCTAACCACATCGACGTTTGAAGAAAGCATTTTTTTACCGAAGAAAAAACTTGCTTTTCGTAAGCCTAATTGATTTTTAGGTCGAAAAGTTTATTTTCAGCTTGTTTTCAACGAACGAAGAATTTTGTACATCAATAATTTGTTCAATAATATTTGTGATTTTCGTAGCGATGATACCTAATTTCATCAAGTTTAGTAGCGTGGTTGTAAGGGGATTTCGAAGTTCAATCCATCCCCCCAGACCCACCCTCATTCCCTAAAGAAAGCTTTCCGTATAGAAAGAAACATGTTGAATTGATAAATTACTTTAATATTTTTCTTCGCTTGTTGAAAACGTTTTTCCTGAATCTTCAGTTTTTTTCATGTCTGATTTTGTTGTAGTAACTTTTCTCTTAATTTTGACCTTCGTTTAGCAAATGAATGAAAATTTTTTTAACTGGTAAATATTTAGTATCTATGCGATGGTTATTATGCCGTCGATGTTTTTTATTCATTTTCAAACTTTATAGAGCTTTATATTTTGGTATTTTTTATTTCATTTTCCATCCCCTAGTTTCTAAAGGTGTCCTTTTTTTTGTACTTTTCCAGCAGTAATACGGGAAATACAGCTTTTTACATTCATTCGTAAGTATAACGTGAGTGTGGCCCATAAATGTCAGCACCCAAGGGAAATTTTCGTGCATTCGAATTCAGTACCTAACAATATATCTACCCCTCTGTAAACTTAGCATATTCTTTTGAACTTTGTTTTTTATTAACAGGTTTTCATTTCTTATTTTTTCCTCTCCCTTACGCTCTTGTATTCTGAAATATAGTGCGTGATTCTAATTTGATTTCTGTCCTTTTTACTCTTGGGTCGAGAGCAGAGAAGTGTTGATATGATTGTAAAACATTGTCGATACTTTTTACTTTTTGCGTTCAAATCTCTTGTAGACCTGCTCAAACTCTCATGGGAGAATTACAGTGGACTTTCTTTGCCCCCTTTAACGCTTGTTTATGATTTTACAGGTACAAAAGAGCTCGTGTTTGTCGAAATAATAAGTTCAAAAGCGAATATTGTAGTAATTATTATTATACCTGATCTGTTCAGTAGGTACTTATCTGCGAATTTTCAAACCTTTTTTTTTTCCAAATGTACAAGGTGTGAAAATCGTATCGTCATGTGCAATTTTTCATGCTTTTTGATTTGAATTTTTCTTTTTCTTTCGAAACTAATGCAAATAAAATACTTTGTTGTGGGTTGATTTTATATCATGAATAAATAAAATTTTTCAGTTATTCACATTGTGGAATACCTTGTCGTGAGAGATATTCTCACCAGAAGGAAATTCAACAGAATTTAAGCGTGTTCAGCTACTTCATACAAGCGTATGGGTAAGCCAGAACCAAACCGAACACTGGCGATTTTAGAGCCGGTTCTGAGAGTTTTTATACGGGTTCTGGCACACACACACACAGACACACGTACGTAATATAATACGTACGTTGATAAGGGCGGCCAGGTTGCATCATCCCCTACTATCGTAGGTAACGGCTGGCCGGTTTGTGTACGAGTCGTGACATTGATTGATGGATGACGTCACGATTTGTACTCGTACATTACCTGCGTGTGTTTGCCGGTAATTACGATCGAACGTAATTGTGTGTTTTGTTTAACGTCACAAGGACGATAAGTTAGCCTGCCCTTTGGGGCGGCGACTGTCGTCGAGGGGTCTGAGCCCCTAACCTCATACCGTAGAGTCCCCACACACATTTATTTTCAAATTTTTAATTTGAAGTAAAAATATTTTTTTCAGTAAAACATTCAGTTCTTTGATTTTTAAGAGAGCTTAGTAAAATAAATAAATTGATTTCAGATTTCCTCGTTGAATGTGAGGCTGGTGAAGCTTATAACGTAAGAAAAACTAAAGTAGTTATTTTTCACTAAATGAAGATGAAAAAATAAATTGATAGCAAAATAATACTACCTATTGTATTTATGTAAGGTAGATAAAAAAGAGGTTGGTGAGCTTTCACATATAAAAATACCTCAGCACTTCCTTAACGGTTTTGGAAAATATTTACTGGTTTGAAGGTAAATAAATTATTAAAATTTCATCCAGAAGGGTTCGCATGGGTAGAAAGAAGTTTACATGGAAATTTAAAAAAAAAAAAAATCACTCCTGCTAAAATTTTAAATAAAAACCCGAAATTTCATCATTAATGTAATGATATAACCATCAGCAACTTTTATACTTTTCGTTATTGTTAATTCAGTCAAATTCCCTTTTTTGAGTGTTTCATCAGTGGTATCCCTGAAAAAAGCGTTGTTGAAGAGCTGATCTATGAATTTTCTCATCATAATAATGAGTATAGTTTTTCTGAGAATTTTCATGACGAATGAAAATCAAAAGTTGAGATTATGTGTAAGTTCGTGTGATTCATGACATACGAACTGCGTAACAATCTTCTCCCGGTGCTTGTAATTCTCTCTGTCTCGCATTTCATTATGTATCATCAAAGTAATTTTTTCAAATTCGAATGCTGTAATGTGAAATTTTACTATTTCACCGTCCAAATTTTAAAGCTTTTGGCACCGTTTCATACTTTTTTCGGTCTCTAATGGGCGTATCGCCGACAAACAGTAAAAATATGCGTAAAAAATTAATCGAGAAACAAATGATTCGCTAACGAAGTTCCACTCCATTCATTAGGTTTCGGTGAGAATAAAAAACAAAGAGAAAAGAATACGAAAAAAAAAAACCTCATTTAACACGGTTATAGAACTGACTGTTTAAATAGGACAAACTTTCCTACACAGGGTTGCCAAAAATTGTCGCATCGATAAGTTCATGAAGTATATAACTCTTTCACAGTTATTTTGAAGTCGAAAAAATATCGATGTTGATCACAGTCTGTTGAATATTATGCCTACTGTAGTTTCAAAATTTTGTGGTTCGTTTTAAATGAACGCTAAAAAGACTGTAGACCTGAACTGATAGAAGTGTGGGATGAAAACGTCAATGGGGAAATGTCTACCTAATAGTGTTTTTTTAGTGGATTATTCAAATTGATTCCAGAAAGTATAGGAGCTCTGTTTATGATTTGCTCGACTGTTGAAGGTAGATAAAAGTGTGAAAATCTACGAATGTATGTGGTGATAAGGTGGGTTCGTTGTGACAAAAAGTGTGGAATTTTTAAATTTTACCACTTTTTAATTATAACGTATTCGATTTATGTAAAGTGCAGAATTCGCTTTTTGAAAAGGTAGTTCGATTTTTTGAGGTAGATCTTGAAAAAACCTTTTTTTCTGGGAAATAGTGCGGAATTGCCTGACAGTTTGTTTTATTTGAGGTATCTGTAAATTTCTGACTTTCGTCAATTTCGAAAAGTTACTTTGATTTATATCTATTGGATTGAACTGAGAACTAATTGTTGACAGAACTTAATATCAAAGAATAGCCAATGTCGAACTTCTTTGCCGTATTGAACACAGCTGTAGAAGTCGAGAATTTTGATTGACTTAAATATTTCCATGTTAAATTTCTTTGTTATGGTAGGTACTAGGTAGTATCTTTTTGGAAGTTGGCAATACTTTAAAAAATTTTTTTTCGATTTTTGAGCCTCAATTCGAAATGGAAATATTTTCCAAAATAACTCGCCCCAAGGTAATGAACTGATATTCGCTTCTTATCAGTTACAGAATTCGAATACTCACTTACCACATTCATTGTTCATTTCATTTGACTTTTTTTAGACGGTCGAAATTGACTGAAAATGGCGGAACTTTTAGAAGTTTTCTTTAATGTTAAGGTTGTTTGTTCATGCCCATGATTTTTGAGAAGGTAATTTTTTGGCCTTGATTTTCTCATCGAATCCATTTGAAGGTAGACTACAGCAATTAGTACATACTGATTGAGTTACCATTCTTGAAAAAGTGATTCAGATCAAACTACCTAAGGAAATTCTTAATTTTGACGTGGGAAAACGGATGGGTATCTGGATGTTTAAATCGATACCAGTGGTGCAACGATGCGGGTTTTGTCGTGAAAATCCACTTCAGAGCTAAAAAAAAGTGAAAAACACGAGTGAAAAAAGTAAATGATTAAAAAAATTGAGAAAGCCATTAAAAAATTTGAAAGAAAAACAGGAAAAAAATCCATAACCGCCTCCAGAAGATTCTCGTTGCGGCACTGAACAACACTGTAGGTACTTTAATATTTAGTATGGTTGGGAATTATTTCACGTTGATCGAATTCTGTCTATTGGTCCCATGGATTTTTTTTCGCCCAGCTGAATAGTGGGAGTGTGTTGAATTTGTAATAGTCAACTGAAGGAAGTCGAAGGAAGTTGAAAACAGTAGTTCTCTTTAAGACGCCATCACGTTTGTCTTTTGACTGTTGGCTGCGTGTGATGTAACTATAAATATATAACTCGTTTACAACTGAAAATCCGTAAATATTTCAGTTTTTCGTGGCGTCCATCTGGTGTCGGGCGGTTTGTTCGTAGCCAGTTAACGGTCATTTTTCCTGGTGTTTTGTGCATGTCCGTGTCAGGTTGCATACCTTGCACGAATGGGAGTATTTCCCCCCACCATGTGAAGCGTTTTCCATCGCAGACAAACCCTTTCACTCGTGCACTTGAGGACGTGTCATAATTCGTTTTTTCACCGATGGGGTACGGTGAAAAATGGAAAATCATATTTTTTAATTTTTTAATTTGATATAAATTCGTTGATTTCATCGTTTACTGTCCTCACGCCTTGTGGGAGTCGAGTTTATGTCGATCTACCTTACGCAGAAAGGGCATGATGGGAGCTGACGAAGAAAATTGCTCGAACTGGTGTTTTTTGGTTTGTTTTTTTTTGCTGAAGGATATTAGGTACTGAATATTTACGCATATGTATAAATCCATCTGAATGAATAGCATGAGTAAAAATATCATCTGCATAACTCGCATTGGTTCCTAAAATTCATTACAGTGTACTTTGGATGTACGCAAGGGGCAAGGAAATAACCAAAAAGTTCGTCATTGAATGCCAAAATTTTTTGAAAAAGAATGAAATTCGTTCAACATATTATTATTGTAACCAAAGTGTGTATAAAAGTTTTTTTTTTTGAATGAAATATTCTTAACTTTCATGATCGTGAGAGGGAGGATGGGATACCCATTATAAGTTTTTGTGGAATGAAAATTTGATGAAATGAAACATTTTGCCCAGCGGATGGTTTATGATTTTCGTGCCTTAGGCTACGTACATTTTGCCGCCTTCTAAGTCCAAGTCCAAGAACTGCAGTTATATGCATACATTTTTGGACTTATAATATGACAAGCTGCATTACTCACCCTTCAGCCTGGGCTACATGACAAAAACGTTGGACATGCAAATAAACCAACATACATCTACCTAGGCTGAAAAAAAAAAAGAAAAACGTCTCCTGGATATTTTTTCCTATACAAACATAAATACCAGCAATCTCATCCGCGACTCCGGTTACCTGAGTGGCGAATGAAGAGAATGTTTTTCAAGTAGTAGATTTTATGTCTTCGCCAATATGGTCTAGTTTTAAAAAATTTAGCAGCTGGACACCTTCACTCTTCTCGTTTGTTTCGAAACAATTGTCGCTGATAATTTGGTCTTTTTACCGCTGTGTCTCCGTGAACAATATTGAAATTCTGCTAATACAGGTCAAATGATGTCTAGTTCATAGTAATATTGTTACTTGGTTTTGGCAGACCCTCGTTTGAGTGTAGGATAACAACATTTCCGTTTGGTGGTGAGGGAAGATGAGACGAGTTGAAGCCAGCTAACTCTTTTCAAAGAGCGAGATGTACATCAAGGATTCTATTGAAATTGTATGTATTCAGTTTCGTCAATGTTCTCAGCATGAATTGCTGTGATAATTAAGGTGGTAGAGGACGCCCGAACTAATCGAATACTCGCTTCTTTTGGAAATAAACTTGTATTGTTCTATAATAATTCACACTATCCTCCGTCACTGGAGAAGCAAAGTGTAATTATGACTACTCCAAAAAATTAGAACTGGGAATTAAACCTAACAATTATGAATTATGATTTTTTTTGTCAAAGAAGACTCCTGCTGAGCGCGTTCACTTAATGTCATAATGTTCATAACATTGAATTTTAGCCTTCACCATTTTGCTGCTGTACATTTAAACCCCAAATAATTTTCTACTTTTTTGCTTCTTCTTCTTCATGTTTCTTGTAGACGAATTTAAAAGGTTTTCTGATTGTGAGCGAAAAATTTTTTGATTGTCGAATGCGACTGCTTGGAATTTTGTTAAATTGTATTTTCCGACCTCTTTATCGTGAAATATTTCCATTGTGAAGTTGTAACAAGATTCTGCTTCAAATTCCAACCGAATAATCACCTTCTTTCTCGTTCTCTTGCGAAAGTGTTTAGCATTTCATTCGCATGGCAAATTTCTTTTTTGCCGTTTTCGACTTAACAGCTCACGATAGTTCGTCAGACAACTTGTGGGTCTATTTTAGGGGTTGTTTTGGATGTGTCCTCGTGCGCTAGATTTTTTTTTTTTTTATGGAAATACGTGAAGATGAAGAAATACGTCGAATTGGGAAGTACAATCGAAGCGACAGGCAAGAAAATTAGATGTTGATGAATGCTCAGTTTGTAGGTACTGATGTGTGTGTATATATATATATATATATACACTTTTTTTTCATTATCTATGATCCTAATTTCAGTAGGGCTGTGAACAAAAATAATCCTTGCAGATTTATTTAAGATTCACCACTTAGCTATTCCCTTCAGTTCAGCAGTATTTTAAAAGTTAATTTTCTTACTAATTTTTGATTTTTTTTCTTTTTTTTCACTTTGTGTTTTAGGTAAATTTGATGTATATAAAAACCTTTATTGTTTTACGGATTCAGTGGACGAAGTGAGGCATGACTTTGGTTACCAGGTGAAATGAGAATCGATTAGGAACAGTTTTTAATAGGTACCTTTTCAAGAATTTTATATTCAATTTTCGGCAATTTAATTCGATGATATATGTATCGTTAAGTACCTAGGTACTGACTGTATTTCTTTCGATTTACGTAATTTTCTCTCCACTTCCAGTTTTCTCAGATTTATTCAAACAGAATTTGCAATTTTTTTGTGCAATAGGATTGATAGGCTATTTTAGCTTTAAGTGATTATACGCCTATGATGGATGTGAATATGATGGAAGCATGGCCGGCAAAACGTGTGGTGCAGAGGACAAAATGCACCACAAAGCAATTTTGTGTGGTGCAACACACCACTCAGTGATGCGAAAATCAAATCCAACGTCTTGTTTTTTTTTTTAATCTTTATTTCATTTTACATTTTTGTAATTTGTTAAAGACAGAGACATAAAATATAATACTCCAATTAAACTTAGAATTATTTGCTCTTTTTATTGAAATTTTACGGAAAAGTTCCCCCCTCCCACTTTCCTCTTCATAATATACATCGTCTTATTTCACAACTCTAACAAAAATTAAAAAAAATTATTGAGCTTTTTTTTAACTTACATGGAAAAAAGTTTATAAGTGAGAAATATTTTCTCCTCTCCCTCTCCTTATCACAATTAAATTTTTTGTGAGCAGAGCTCACAAAAAATTATTTGGCCCCAATGAACTTTGCATCACACAGGAAGAACAAAAATTGCCAGCTATGGATGGAAGTATAAGAGTTTTTATTTTATCTTGATAACATCCATTAAAAGCCTTTATCCTGAAGAATTTACCAACCAAGATCTTCGATGTTTGAATCTTTACCTAATTGTTTGTTACGTTTTACTGATCTCAAATTTTTGTATTTTTTGTTTTGACCCCATTCAAGTATCATTTTTTTCGCTATACCTAAAAACTCTGTTCATCATGACCAGTGTGTGAAAATGGCTTCCGTCGTTATTCCAAGAAATTTCAAACCCGAAAGTAGCCAAGTTACCGGAAATTTTCTCCAGGAAGCCCAACATCACATTTTTCTTTTCTCTTTTACTTTTTTTTTTTTTTTTTCATTACTATATAAGCCAAGAAATTATCCGCAGATTGTCGCACAGTCATCGATTGTATTAGTTTGTAGTATAAAACTTATTTGCAGTTTACAAGTCGAGTCCGGTTTAATTAAATTCATAAATAATTATTTACCATTTGAAAAAGCAAGCATAACCTAGAAAGAGATAAAAAAACAAGTAAAAAGAAAGAAGAGAAATTACCGTTACGATTAATTTTGAAAATCGTGATCGCCGATTACCATTAAAGCATAAGCAAAAATTCATTAAGGAAAAGGGGAAAAATAAGAAAGAAGACTCATGTACCTTTCTTTCTTCTCTATGAAAAAAAAACCAGTTTATAACATCATGACTAAGCCAGTGAGCCAGTGAAACACTATATAAAGGGAAGTGTTCTTCTTTTTTCTTTTTTTGTTTAGATATTCATTCTGGATTTATTCGCATGGAAACGATGCAAATAGGTTTTGAATACGAGTAAAAGAAACTCAATTATTTTACCCGTATCCATCGAAGGAGGAGGCAAATAGTATTCGACGTTTTTCCTCATCATTTAATACGATGGGTGTTTGCATTTTTTATACGCGGTAACAGCAGTGCAACAGCAGCACTAAACTTTTTTTTATGTAGGTTGATTGTATATTTTTCACCAGTGATGGGTGATGCGGTTATTGTAAGATGACACGTGTGTGTGGTGGCACGTGTGAAAATTATGGAGACAGGTTGCCGTTACTTGTACGGGTGATCATGATCTATCAATTTTCACTTTTCTCGTAAGACACTGCGTATACCACAACTCATAAAGTTTTGATCAAAAATTTTTTTCTTCGTGGTGGCTGCATTTGTGACTGTCCCGCAGTGCTCAAATTATTCTTTATGGTGCATTTCCTTAAACCACCACCAACCTTGGAAAGAATTGAATTTGGTCAGACGTTTTTTGCTTTAGCCTGTTTTTGTTCCTCGAATTTTTAATAAGCTATTCTCAGTATTTCACTTGAAGGATAAAGTTGATGACTATAGAGAAGAGGAGAGGCTAGGATGAAACTTCGTGGTGGAGGTTAAAGGTTCGGCCTTTTTCTTCAAATGAAAATGGTTCGGGGACATTTTCCAGAAAAACCATTTTCCCGAATGGACAGTTTCCTGAAAATTTTTTTCACAAATCCATTTTTCCGAATATCAATTTTTCAAATGGACAACACCCACAACTTTTTCTTTATTTTTTTCAATTTTGCTCTACAATGAAAGCGTAAAAACTCTGGCGATGATGTACTGGGTTAGGTTTGGTGAGGTGAGTTATTATTATTATTTATTATTTATTAGTTATTAGTTATTATTTATTAGTTATCAGTTATTAGTTATAGTTATTATTATTATTATTTTGTTTTTAATGATATTATCCGTGTCTCTAGGTATTGTTGGAGATTAGGTTACATGGATTTTTTTTTTTAGGTCAAATTAATTTTATTTTCCGAAAAGTAATTCATATTCTTCCAGAAATTTTCCATTCAGAAAAATGGTCTATGAGAAAAATGAACCTGGGAGAAATGACCCAAAACCAACGAAAACAGATACGATATTTCTGTTTTGTTTTTTTGAATAGTATGTATTCTTGAATTTTTTCTGATGGTAGCTTCTTAAGGTTTTAAGAAAGTTCAGATCTCTATGTCTCCCTTTGCCTCGCCTCTGCATCTAAAGTTTTTCACTCGGGTAAAATTTTCAATGTTTCCTGTCTAATCAGCATCGCTCTTGTCTTGTCCAACATACCTTTCAAATGAAACTTTAATGTTTCTGTGACGATATATTTCCCTCATGTAGTTTACATCAGTATATCACTACATCCTTTATAATTTTCCATCTTATACATCACAATCTGTACGCGTGAACGTCTAATACGTCACAGCCATAATCAAGTTCGTACAATGTCACACCATATATCTCCATCTCACTTGCTGTACATTCCAATTTATTTCTCTCTCTCATTCAAGAATCCCATGCGACCATCTCTATCTCTTAATTCTTTAACTCAAACTTGTTTCCAGAATAGGAACAAATAGGAGACCGAACTTCCAGATTTCTGAACAGGTCATATATAGGAAAAACTTTTTTCCAGAGGTAGACGACTTATAGTCGAACGCGATATTGACTTCCAACTCGTCAATTTATTGACAGAAATTATTAAGAGAATATTTCGCTAAATTGCATTCCTCTTATCTAAATTTTGGGCTCGGGGAGAATCTTGTGTGCGACTAATGATGTGACCAGCATGATCTATGTATTTTATGTTACGCCTCTGGTTGCATTTGGTATTTTCACATTCATATACGATCAATAGCAGGTTAAAAGAATATTTTCATTTTATTATGCTCTTTTTTGGGGGTGGAAGGCAGGTCTATCATCTTTTTTATCGTCAGTTATGGTACCTTGTTGAAGACTATTTTAAGCAAACGTAGAAACAATGAGCAGGACTTAAAATATTACGCACTTATGCAGTAGCTTGCATGTATTAATAATATTAAGAAAGAGAGAAATACTGTTTTTGACGTACCTACTTATTTTCATTTTTTTGGCTATTTTTCCATCATTATTGGCTAGTTCTAGATTCTAACTAGAAATAGAAGTAGGTGTAGGTATGTTAATTTTTTTTTTTTAATTTCATTTCATATCTTTACGTTTTTTTTTTGTCTGTATTACTATTTTTTCTTTTTTATGATTTCGATGACTTATTTATCTAGAAAATGGTAATACTTCCGTGAATTTAGTGTGAGAAATTAATGAACAATGTTGAAAAGTCAGTTATTGTTTTACAACCTCCTCGTACTCAACTATTCCAAGTAAATGTTGGCAACACCTTAGGTACGGATTGTATTGTAATTTTATCTCGAAGCAAAAAATATTAAAAAATGAAAAAAGTTGTTATCATTTGGACTGGATGTTTAAACAGAAATATCGAGTAAATAACATTTAATCAGCTATTTAAGTACACACGCCATCATTTTTAATAGCTTACATTTATTTGCGACGGCTGAAAATTCTCTTAGCAGCCTTTGAACTATGTGAATTGACGTATTTTTTCTTAGAAAAACGTATATTTGTAATGTCTGTTAAACTAAAAATAACTGATTTTGTGAAAATGATTTTTCACCTGCTGCGCAGTATTTTATTGTTATTGTGTATAGTAATTTTACAACCAAAGTCTGTAAAGACTAAACGTTTTACGACCGTCTTTCACTCCTGGCCAATTCTCCTTCTTCTGTTGGTGGTGGTGGTGGTGGTGGTGGTGGTGTCGCCAATTCTCAAAGATGCATAATTTTTGTTACTCTTTCTTCTCCATTCTTCTTTTCCTTTTACGCCTACCATATAACTGAACAGGTATGTTTACTTTTGAATAAAATTTTATGAATGTTTGTTGAGGATAAAAAAAAAATAAACAAAATATCGAAAACCGTTTCGTTTTTGGCATGATTTAGCTTGACTTGCGCACAAATTTTTGAGAGTGGAAGAAGCTTGTAAAAAAATTTACAATAACACTGCCAGTGCTTGTATAAGAACCAAACCTCTTGGTGGAATTTAAATTTACCTTATTTATGATTCATTCACTTATCGCTATAACGATTTTCAAATTGTAAAAGCACGTCCGGTGTAAGTGCTGGTTGCACGTATTTTCCAATAGCGTCATTCATTCTTGTGGAGAGAGCCGAAAAAAATCCACAAATTTTGATGTTTATGACGGAGCGATAATATTTTAAGTTCTTCGTGCGCACTCACGATCGTAATAATGGAGTGATAAGATTTGATTGTTATGATGTTTTCGCCGGGTACTTCTTTCGTAATCTGCAGCTTATTAATTATCTTCACTGGAAGCTTCGTTACCGTTTCACTCACACTCCATGGAGTAGAAATTTAAAATGTTGGCACCCGTTATACTGCGCAGTTTCCGCAAACATATCTGAGGCGCGTTCGTAATGAATAACCAATACAACCATGGTTGTTAAGATAAAGTTGAAATTTTATCCCAAGTTTACCCAATTCAAAACAACGATCTCTGCAAATGTGAGGATATACAGGGTGATGCACAACATTACGTACCATTGAAAAATCCCTTTTAGTGCGTGATGTGCATCAATGTGAAAATTAGCCCACTGTAGGTATGTATTGATGCGCCATCCATGAAAAAACATGTTAGAATGCGATAAGAATTCAATAGGAACAGAGCTGTGGTACCAACATGATGGCTACCCTGCTCACAATTTTCAACCTGCAACAGCTTATCTCCAGGAAAATTTTCCAAGTAAGATAATTGGTACCTACGAACAACCACTGTCATGGCCTGCCAGATCTCCTGACCTCAATCAACTAAATTTTTTTTATGGGGCCATATCACCTCCACAATTTACAAAACTGCTCCTTTTCCCAATGTAGCAGCCTAATGTGCATCCATCGAGGAGTGCTGATGTAATATTACCAACCTCTAGGTGAGAAATGTCCAACATAAAATGTATTATTGCTTGGGGTATTGTGTAGCAGGTTTTAGGGTTATTTAAAAGCATTCATTGTGAAATTTTATTAATTTTGTCATTGGAAGGGAATATTTTTTTGTTTGATTATGTGGGTACACTTGAGTTTGCATGTAATTGTACTGAATACAGCTAATTTCTTCATTAAACATGATATTTTCTATTTGGTTTGTCAACACATACCAACAGTGGGCTAATTTTCACATTGATACACAATATCACGCACCAAATAGGATTTTTCAGTGGTGCGTGATGTTGTGCATCACTCTGTTTAATTAAAACACGATAGATTATCACCAAATATTTTAGGTTGTTATCAAAATAATACCGCATCAAGCAATCAAAATCATTAGGGTAACTTTTCACCAACTATTTACTGGGATAAAACTTGAATCTGCTCGGGTAAAGCCACTAACTCATTCTGAATGATTTGAGTGATTACCCGGGTAAAACAATTAGTCCGTGCTGAATGGTTGAAATGTTTTTATTGGGGCGTTCATTCTGAACATATCCCTGCTGGTGTGCATTGCGAACTATTAGGTAACCATTCACTCAGCGTATAGTTCTAGATCCAGTCCAGTAAAACGATGCTGAGTTAGAACGATCCGGTGACGAAATTAAGATTAAATTAATATGAATTAGTAACTTCAGTGATTGATTCTGTCTCGCAGGTTGCCTAACACTCGTTTGTAATATGTGAGCGATGAAAATAAGCAGAATTGTTATTACTTATGTCCGTGACAAAAACGTCTATTCTAAAAAAATTTCTGTACCCTTTTCGGTGTTTTCTCATCATTCTAGTCAGTCACAAAAAAAGTGAAGAAGAAAAGAAAGTTTTGGGTTTAAAACCACTTAGTTTCCTCTTTTGGAAGGAGTTATATGTACTATTATTGGATTACATTGAGGTGTGCGTGGCGTAGGTTGTGGTTTGATTTTGGTATTTAGGTGCTTGGCTTTGCGGTCGAAACGTTACGAGTACGAAACCGGCCGCCGTCACATTTCCAACCCAAAATGGCGATAAGGGTTAGACATTGAATTCCGAATAAATATGCTGTTGAAAATGTTAACGATGTTTATTTGTGTATCTAGTGTATTTTTAAGTATTCTAAAATGTCCAAATTTAGGTTTAGGTATAAAATCTTGGATTTGTTTGTCTTAAAGGTAGATTGACATAGCTGTTCTTTCAATTTTGAATGCCAAGAAAATTTGAAGTAAATTTTTCGACATCTTAAGGTGGACCCAGAGCTTTGACCTCAGTCGCGCCTTTATAATGATTTTAAAATAGAAAATAAATTTTAAAATCGAGAACGTAAGCCTCATTTCTTGTAATTTTCACGGATTCCTATATAAAAAGCCGTATAAAGAATGAAAATGAGTAAGTTGTGTCAATACGTTTCATTAAAAACCCTCCTTGACCCCCCTCCAAAACTTTGTCGGCACCCACGCTTGTTTCAATCCATTCTTTGTGAAAATGAAAAAGCTGGTTCAAAATCAAAAGTTTCTCGTTTAATTTGTTGCTATAATATAGCTTCAGCGGTATACAAAGTAACTTTAAATAGGTAGTCATTTGTCAGGGAAAAAAAAAAAGAGCTTGATATGAAAGAAAAACTTGAAGTCACATCTTGGGAGCCCATTCATTCTCGGGATGAACAGCTTAATGACAAGTGACTCGTTAAGAGGACGTATTAGTTTTTCTTTTTTTTTTTGTCTTTTTTTCCAAATCGGAAAGAAGAATTTAACGAGAGTACACTAGAGAGAAAAAGAAAAAAGCTGATTATAACTTTACGCTGCCACACGAGAATGTGGAGGCTGAATTTTAGACTAAAGGACACAAAAAAGAAAGTATAAAAGGAAACAAGTATTCGGTATGGAAAACTCGAAATGAATGTACTGGAAAAGTGGAAAATAGACAAAAAGTCTCGCACACAATACGATTTTGTCAGTATAATGTGTATAGCCTACTCTTATACGTTTATGTTTATCGGCCAGTTCTCCTCAAAATGTTGCTTATTTCTTAAACACTGTGTGCTGTATGTACCCACAAATGAGACGACAGTATCGAAGAAAGCATTTTTTTCATGTGAAAAATACACGAGACAATACTCGAGGGTATTTTTCACAAGCCAAAAGAGTTGCAAAAAAAAGAAAAAAGAAGTAAGTACCCACACACAACCATTTTCGAAAATGTATACGCAATACCACAAATTGTCAAAATGACTCGAATACATTTACAGGATAACATTGCGATATTTTTTCTGACTTTCAAATTATAACGCTTGAAGGAGTTTTTTTCTTAGTACAAAGGATGAGAAGCTGTTTCTGTTTTTTTCCCCTTATTCTGGTTAAATGAGATGCGTCCAAATTTGGGACAGTTCAAGGAATAAGAATATGTTTGAGAGGAGCAAAAATGAATTCCTACGTATTCGTGCTTACTTATCGTAAAAACACTTATTTTAGTAGTTATCAGAAACCAAATGGGAGCTTCATGTAGACTGTATACGTTTAAAGAAAATGTACTTTTTAAAATAAAAGGTTTTTGTCGCTTAAGTAGGCACCTGTCTGCTTATGAAATTAATCGTCTCTAGTAGAAATTTGTCATAAGTTGGCTGACATTGATCATTTAATCATTATTTTTCCATTAATACCTATATTAATTGCATGAATTCCACCAACGGAACATCTGACGTGTTTTGAGAGAAATCTTGGTTTTTGGAATTTTTTCCTTTTCATGTCCACTTTGGAAAAAATATTCAGTTTGTTTGGCAAAAATTATTGGTTACTGAATCAGATGTATTGGGTTGCTGTATTTTTTTTGAATTAATTAGGTAGGTATCTATTAAATTCGATTTGATGAATAATTTTTTCTTCAATTTATTTTTACAAAATTGTACTTGGTTTACGAAATATTGATTGAGAAAAAAATTCCTCAAATTCTTATTTTATGCCTCTGCTTGTATAAAAGTCTTGAATTGGAATTTATACGAGGCTCAAATCGCTTTATTGTTCTGGTTTTTGTTTTGTATTTTATCCACCAGTTGTTCGATATTAGTGAACCATATAGGACTTCTCGAAGGTTTTCTCCTCAATTACCTAATTTTGATTGCAATTGTTTGATTTTTTATTTTCAACATTTCAAAACCTATTAGTCTGCTACCTACCATCGAAGAACTCTAGTTCCGGTAATAATTATAAACATTTAAACTTTCTTGAATTAATTTACAGAACGTTTCTTAGAATTCAAAGGTGTATCTCACTGGCTGTGCCAATGCAAATAATTCACACAGATAACATTGATAATAATTGATCCATCCGACGTCCATCAGTCTGGGTAGGCCTTGACTGTTTCACTTTTTTACCAATAATTTTCAATCTCCGAGCCCAATTTTGAAAAAAATAAATGGTATTATTTTTATTCAACTTTCACGTCTCTTAAGTAGGAACTTCTTCAGTCTTCAGTCATGTTTATTATTCGAACCTCAGTGTTTTAAATTCTGTTTTGACTGGCAAACTTTGTTCAAATTTTGCGTCGAGAATCTTTTGATGATTCAGTATTCTTTAAAGTCCATTTAGTATTTTAGCTGCGTTAATATTCTCATTGGCAAACAGGAACCTTTCGTAATTTTTCTATATTGACTTGTGACATATTTACATTTCAGTATATTTGCTTGCATTAATATTAGCACACGGTCTGTGCATATATGCACATATAGCGATCTACGACGCCTGTGATGATAAAATATGTCGACAAATTGCCAACCGTGCAAATTTAGGCGTGATTTAGTCGAATTATTTTCCCTCATCTCCTTGGGTATTAGGTAACTGATAACTTTTTTTTTTTACTATGTATTAAAAGCTTTCGCATAAATACCCCCATTCCTCATCTCGTAGAACCGCTAAAACAATGTTTGTACTTCTATTTTTATGTCTCGTCTCTAATTTATTTCCTATTTTTTCCGTCATTATTTTTCTTCATTCGCTTCCTCCCTACATGGTCTTGTCTAAACTCTGAATTTGTCGACGTGATTATGCCAAAATATAGTCGATGCCTCCACTAATTTCTTTCTCCTAGGATATTAGCGTTGTGTACGAAAGGAAACAAAAAAATGATGACCTCGTCATTGAAAATTTATGCTCTATATATTTTTCTAAAATCATAGGTTACGCTGATTGGTATTGGCTTCAAATACGTTAATTTTTTCGTGATCCTTGTCTTGTTCGTCGTGTATTTACGAGTATTTTGTCTTCGTAAATTATGCTGATTAATGAAAAAACGAGTATATTTCTTTCTGTTGTGGCCGAGATGACGTAGCATAAATAACTGGCTTGGAATGAGGCTGTTGTTTCTTCTTCGATGTCGATCATAATAGGATTAGTTTTGGCGTATTGTGTTAGCAAGTGTGAATGAAAATTAAAAAAATCGCCTGTCGATTCAAATGAATTACTGCACTTCATCGAATTCAAAGCAGATTTAATTATATATTGACCTTAAGTACTTGGAGTGGCAGGATTTTCTCAAGGAGAGAGTTCAGACATAAGTCAGTTTTAATTCGCACTTGAAAACTTTTTTTCCACGTGAACCAAATTGGGGGGATACATTGTTAGTTTTGTAAATTGGCTAAAATTACTTTTGAACCTATTTTTATTTATTTTTTTCAGCAAGTAGAGTAGAAATCAACATTTTCTTAGGTACTAATTCATCGTAAAGTTTAATATAAGATACCTACGACAAACTGATGACGTTATAGTGCAATGTAATTTCCCTTGGCGTTTCCTAATAAATATTTAGCCCTGTTGAATCGTGTGACGTAGGACGTCTAGAAAGAGGGTTGTCTACTAGAGGGTTGCTTAATGAGGAGGCAAGAAAACGAAAAATGTAATAAAATGCTAAATTTAACTCGGAAAAAAAAGAGGTCTATTGCAGCTATTTATCGCATCAATTATTTTAGTCGCTAGCGTACCGAAAAAGATTAACAAGAGTCTCGGTAATTGAGTAGGTACCTATTTTTCGGTGCAAACTTTACAGAAGAAGTGTGTAGACTTAAATGCATCTAATATAGAACGATGAAAGACGTTATTTGGGGTGAGAAGAAAGGTTTGAAAATAATGCGTCAATATTTTAGAAAGAGTAAAAGGAGAAAAACTTGAGTTTTTAGTAATTCAATTCACGTTATTTCGAATCTTGTCAATTCAATAGTCTAATTGTAGATTATTTTTGAGAACATGCAAGGTACTCAGAAAATTTTCGGGGGCTTTCTATTTCAACACTGTATCAATTATATCACGGTTTATTTATTTTTTCCCATTTATCCATTTATTATTTTAAATTAGGACATTTTGTGATAGAAAAATAAATAAATAAACAAATAAATGAACGTTTTATTCGTCTTATTCGCCTTAAAACTTTTTTTTATTTGATTTAAATCTAAGCTAATGCAGTTCTAAGGAGCCATTCCAGATCGATAAAACGAACTTTCTTAGCTTATCTAAATAAAGTTTTGGAATATTATTGACGATATTCTACATGCACCAGACATCGAAATATAGGGATAATGGAACGAGCACTATGTCACGACAGTTGCACGAACGTGTTAGAGAGAGAAAGAGAGAGAGAGGGTGACAGATAGAGTGGGTGAGAGAGAGAGGGGAGAGAGATAGTTATATCGAGGTGTTGCAATCTCTCTTTCACTCATTCCCAATTTATCAGAATCAGATTAAATGCAGAAAAAAAAGTAATTCATATGGTTTTTGTAACTTACTTTTATATGATTTTAATAAGTTTGATAAACATAATTATGAATGAATCAAGAATAATCTGTAATATTGTAAAAATTATTAGGTAATAAATCACTATGTTTATGTCTGATTACATTCATTGCCGTGAGTGGAAGAGAAACAGCGATATCTTCTTTTTAGCTCTTTGTTTTTTAACAGGTTCCTGCTAGTTTGTTTTCATTTGGCTTCAGGATGTTGCTCGTTCCATTATCCCTATTCTTCGATGAAAGCAAATACTCCGCAGTTTTCCAATAAAATCAATATAATAATGATGAATTCTTCAAAATCCTGTTCTCTGTTACGAGAAAAATCATATTAAAAAAAGTATTAAGCATTGAAATTATCCCAAAGCTAAAAGAAAAGTATTTATGTTTTACTAGAATTTCCTTTGAAAAGAAAATGTCTAAAGAATACTTCCTACTTTCAAGGTAATAGTGGTTGAGGTGAAAATAATTTCAAGCTTTTCTCTTTAGAATTATTTCACTTTTTAGATCCCTACTCACAGCCTTTTTTTTTTTCGCACCAGCCTTTTGACCTTTACCCTAGTGTTTGTTGTCCAACTTGTGTTTTTAAAACTTGGTGTTGTGGGCCCTAAGGACGTGTTGGAAACTTTGGGTTGTTTGTGTGTGACATTTTTTAATAAATGTGCAGCCAATTGGGTTTGTTTTGTTGTGACATGTTGCCACCCCAGTTGCCATACCACAATTTAATATATTCAAGGAAGAGTAAAAGGCCAAGCCTTAGTTTTTTATGTGTCATTTTTTATGTGTCAGGTTTACATAGTCCAAAATCAAGTCGTATTATTCAAAGTATTTTTTATTTTGAAATATCATATAAATATATATCGACGTTCAGGATTTATGAGATTCTTAATGCGCTTTTTTTTTGTACCCTTCCATTTATTGCTTAATATAAAGAAATGTGGAAAACAAGCTCTGTATTTTGTGAGATTGCTTCGTCGATGCGCCAAAATTCTCATTTGAGTTGTTTTTTAATCTCTCCTGTACCGCCTAATGATTGAAGAAAATGTATGTATACCATTTTTACCGACTGCGTCCAGAACAGGTTATATGTTTGGTGCGTCCTACCTTCGGAACTAACGGAATTTCGTTCGCTCAGAACAAGTGTCTTACTCCATAGATTTCATTGAAAGTAGGCTCAAAGTGTTGCTGACCATCCGGAGAATGTATTCAGCTATTCATATTTCGAAATTAGAAAATTAGAACAGTGTAATTGAAGAAAATGAGAATTTATGATTTAAAAAATTATTGTCATAAATTTGGGCATATCCACCAATATGAACTACTTATTCAGATTATAGCAGTCTTTTTTTTTTTTTTTTTTTCTCAATAAAATTTATTTAAGAAATTGTTGCAGAAAGTGCGGCAGTATTGTATCTTATTTTTTTCACTTGTTACTATTTTAACAAATGATTGACATAGACGATTGTTATTCTAAAATTTATCACCATGTCCGTGCATTATTTCAAATATTGTTGATGCATACGACTGTCGATTTGTTGATTTTAATTTTTTTCATTTGCATATTTTACTCCCCTTTTCTTATTTCTTCTCTAATGGTCGCCGAATATGAAAAGGATTCTCAAAAATTATTAGTTAGCATACGTACGTATGCCGTATGGATTTTTAATTTTCTGATTTCGAATTTTACCATAATTTCAGCAACGAGTTCCTTTTTCTCTTCCCTTCTGTGTCCTTGTGTTTTCAAACGAAATAGTTCTTCAGTTTTAATCTAATTTTGGTCATGCGATCGATCCTCATTATGTTGACGTGTGCAGTGTGTTTAGTTTGATATAAAGCTGAATTAAATTTATTCTTTACACACCAACCTTATGATCAGTAAAAATTGATAAATTCTGTCGTTCAGGAGGCATCTATTGTTTCTTTTTTATCAACCTCTCAGTTTATTCCTGAAATATTTGGACGAAAAAGTGTCTTTATATCTGTAAGTTACGAATTATTATCTTCAGCATTATAACCTCTTTGGTCCGTCGACGAGTATAAAAACTCTGCAGACTCGTTCAACCAAAAGACCATCTTTTGATCGATTTACCGTTGACAGATATATTTCTGCCCAGTGTAGGTAGGTACATTTAAAACAAATTTCTGTTTGTTAGTAATCGAGGTTACCTATCTCTCAACGTTTTATTTCCCTTTTTTTCCCCTGCCAAAATCAATTCCCACATGTGTCGATATACTTTCTTTATGCATTTAGTGTAAAAAGATTTATGGCTTACTAAATTGCTATTTCTCACAAAAGTAAATTCGTTCGTCTAATTTCGTTTTTAATTTGTTTACATTTCACGTCTGTTACACTTATGCCAATGTCTATCGACGATGTAAGTGTTCAAAATTAATTCAATATTTCATCGAGAATGTGAAAAGAAGGCGTCTAGAAAAGAAAAAAGAACCAAACAAAAATTACAAAACGTAATAAATAAATAGCTACGAAGAAAAAAAAAGTTAAAGAATGCATACTTTTGAACGGAGAATACGAGTACATATGAAAGTTGCTAGCAGATACGATCCGGACTATTCGTCTGTGCGCAACAAACAACCCATCGTTTGACCTCTTTGGCACTTACACTCTCATTATTATTTATGTATAATAATTTTTAACTCGATAACCATCAGCTGCTTTCTTTGCGATGGCATTTTCATGTGTGTTTTTGTGCGAGTCTGTGAACCGTAGCCACGAGTTTGTCGCGAAGTATAAATACCATGTATAGAGGAATCAAAAGACACCTAAAGAAAGGCGCCTAAAAGTCGTGTTTGTAGCCGACGAAGAACACCCAAAAAGGGAGTTAATTAGATTATAGTTGATATGGCAGTTGTATATATTCATGCAAAACAGAGAAGAAAAAATGAGATCGAGGAAGAGCAAAGAACAAAAAAATGAAAAAATAAACTACAGCCTACACTCGAATTCGTGTTCACTGTACGACAATTTGGCTAAGTTTTAACATTCAATTTATTAAATTTAGAGGAAGTCCCTTCCTTTCAACGAATCCGTATAAACGAACCCATTAAGACATTAAACGTTGTAACAGTTAGGGGTTTTTTGTTGTTGTTTTTGGTTTTTGTTTTATTTTGTTTTATTTTGTTTTTTTGTTGTTTTTTTTCTAAAGCACGTTCTGAATTTTAGAGGGTTGTTTTTGAAGTGAATTTAACGCCGGCGCGAATATAATGAAAAGCGATCTTACGACTTCTCTCTTTCTCCCTGCACCTCCTTTCCAATTTAGTGGCGATATAGTAAGGGGTAGGTGGAGCCGTCAGATGGGGTATAGTGTTGGTTGAGGAAAACATTATCACGATACTTGTATATGTGTGTGTGTGTGTGTGGGCTTACACACGTTTGAAATAAATATATATGGTGTACGGCTGACTGTAATAAAGAGTAATGGGTGCAGAGCCTTACATTCTCCATCCCTCTCCGTATAATAGTTAAACGCACTTTATACCAATCACATGATGTCGTTAAATTGATGCTAACGTCAGTTAAAATACTTCTTGGTTAGCGTGCAAACTTTCGTCTCCAATGTACGTGTGAAATGGTGTACCTATTTTGTGGAACATTAGTCTAAACTTCGAGATGATGATACGTATTTAATTATTAAATTTTGTTGCCTATATGGTGGTAACTTCGCACGGTGGCGTTTGGTTTCAGAATTTCGCTTCGTACGTAATGTGAAACGTGTTCATTATTATGAAAATGGTAATACACCCATCCTTTTTGCATGTACTTGTGCATAATTTATTTCATTTTTGAAATTTTGCTCCAGTTATTATGTTGTAGTTGGATGTGTGTCTTTCTTTTAGGAAGAAGTATATTGCCTGAAACAGATGATTTTTGGGAGGAAGAGGGTAGTTCCTTCAAACAGTCATAAAAAATGTTATAGTGCATAGTAATGCCTCTTTTTATGGAGGGGAATTTTTGGAGGCCGCAGCAATTGGCTGAGAAGGTTGATCCCCTGGCCTCGGCGGGAATGAAGACGTTAATAGCAAAAATTGACTGATTTTTCTGATGTATTTTTTGAAAGTTTTTCTTCAAGGAAAAGTGGATTGTGCGTCAGTGGGGATATGTAATGATATATTCACGCTCATTAATACTCATATTCATATATCATCACACCCCAAAACTGTCAGTCACCTTTTTTTTAGAAGAATGGACTCGAATGAATGATAGATAAGAAATTATTTATTTAATTAGATTTTGAAATGAAATTATAACTCTGACCAAGACCTAAAAATGTAATTTAAATATTTAATTTAATTTTAAGAATGGGTAATTATATATTAATTTTCCTGGCACCTATTTCCACAAATATGACTATCTCTGTCCCGCTGACATTCCTGCTACACGCTATACTCATCAATAACCTCAAAGATGCCTGCCTAAATACATCAGTGACACGTCACGAGATGTGCATAATTCGATTATGTTCTAGAAGAACTAATTTATGCAAATTTGTCTTTAGATGACGTCACTCGGCCAAAATGACATCATCCTATTGTATCATGATCACATTACACTAAAATCGGCTCTCATATTCATCTGCTACCAAATTAATTGTTTACTTCATTAATCCAAAGTTATTAGATCTTCACTTCTATTGACTAGAATTGGTAAATTTGTTTTTGGCAAATGTTACTTTGAAGTCATATTAAAGTGTATTGTATTGTCGAAGTGTTTCGAGTTTATCAATCGTTTTTAGTTTAAGATTGCCGTCACTGTCTGAAACATACAATTTTTCCTTCGGGTTTCATTCCATTGTCTAATTTATCGAATACTTCTTTGATTCTCTCCTTCCCACATATCAAGTTATTTCTCTAAACTAGAAAAAATAAACATTTTCTGTTGCAAATATTCTCAAGGACGAAAGTGGACAGGTTATTCTATAGAAGTTTAATTTCAGGGTATTTTGTTCTGTATTTTAGAGATGGTTGAACGTAGGCTATACCAAGAACTAAATTCCTGCTATTTCCAAAAATTTGTTCAAGGTTTAGAAATGGTAGGCCTTTTATTCCTGTAAATTATATTGAAAAATTTACCTTTTCAAATTACTCCATTAATAATTCGAATAAATGTCGTATTTGGAGATGACGAAAGGGCCACATCCACTTTTAAGTATGAAAAATTCTTTTTTTTTGTTCCGTTCCGCGCCATTAAATCAAATTATGTTAATTCATCTTGCTTGACAAATTAATTCGTGTGTAGTTTCTATTTCACTGAATGTACCTGCCAGCTCGTAAAAGCTATGGTATTAATCTTAATTAAGTTCAGTATAATTAACGCCTCGTAGGACATCACATTTTGAAAATTCGTCTATTACGTATTTGCGCACGAGTTGAAATAAGTAGTTACCTATACCTATAACTACTTTACTTCACAAACCAGTTTTGTGAATTAAACTTCACTTTGTAACGAAGTACGTCATGTGGTATAAATCGGCTCTTATCAATGAACACGAACAAACATTACATTTTCAACGTTTAGAATTTGAAATTAATGTTTTTGTTGCAGAAATGATAAAATCGACTCTTCAATTTCCTCGTCACCATAGGTGGATTTTGGTTATAATGTTTAGGGGGGGCTGTGGCCCTGGTCAAGTATTATCTGTCTCCAAACACCTCCTTTCTCTATTCTGTATCAGTAAAGAACCCCTCAGAATTTCAATGGTTATCCTACTTTTTTTTTTTGAAAAATTTCCGGGGGGCTAAATTTATATTCTGGGGGCTTAGCTCCCCAGCTCCCTCTTAAATCCGCCTATGCGTCAATTTTAATTGAGAGTTAGTGAAATAGGTACTTATTGCGTACTTAATTACGACGCAAATTAGTCAAATCTTTTTCTTCTCTTCGTGTGTTCGTAGGCTGCGTATACAATCACTAGAAAAGTTTATAGGCCAATAATGTTGAAGAGTTTATTCTTTTTGTTGTTATGATTCTTTAAATGTCGAGAAAGTCAAGTAAGATTAAGTTCGCGAATCGGGAAAAATGCGAAGTGTCCACCTTCTAATCCCACAAAATATTAATAGTGAATTATGTAAATAATCGACGAAGAAAATTCACTTCAGTTCGCCTGGAATGCCAAAGTCGATTCTGTTGGTCATATTTTTGCGTAAGATCGAATTAATAAATCGTGAACTGTGTGAGGGTCTTCCATGAAATATACACAGAAATGAAAGCAACAAATTAGGCTAAATTTATCAAGAATGCTTTTGTTTTTTTGTTTTGTTTTGTTTTGTTTATGGAAGAGGTTAAGGTCATTTTAATTACGTTCTTGCTGCGAATTGTGTTTTGTGTTGTAATTCGTGTGGTAAATGGAAAAAAAAGTGTAGGCTCATGTTCCTGTTGAGCTGCATTTACACCAAACGAACATACGCTGTTCCTTTGAACATTTCTTATGTTCACTAGATTACAGGATGTTCGTTGCAATTCGCTGGAGTAGCGAATTTCGTTCGTCCTTATTGGTTCTCGTTTGATGGACGTTTACGTCAAACGAGCAAAAAAAAAAAACGAATTCCTTGTTCGCTCGTTCGTTTGATGTAAACGTAGCTTTAGAGGTTTGTATATTTTATGCTTTCGATTGGCTTCCTGGATTTATTTATCATGTTTTTGTTGGTCAAAGATCGAGAGTCATATGTATAAATGTTACTGGGTCTGAGATGGGATCGTTAGAAAAATCGTTGGCTGGCAGTTGTGTGTGAAGAAACATGAACATAAAAACCTTCTGACAAGACTTCATTATTGTTTTCGACTAAGGAGATTTTTGACCAATCCACGTGAAATTGAAAAAATCAATTTGCTTGTCTTACTCAAAACAAGAAATGAATTTTATGCTTGATTTTAAGGATAACTTTGTCTTAGGTCATAATATAAGCACCAATCGATGTTGCATCATGTTGTTGAATTTATACATGGGCCGCTTTGGCCCAAGCTGTTGTAAAAATTAGTCTGCTGTTGTAAAAATTGACAGAGGTGGTAACCTTTTTTTTTTCTGTTTTTTTGTCCTTCCGCTGACCAGTTGACGTTTTTTTTTTTTGGTAGAAATTGAATTTTTTTGAGCGTGTTGTAAAAATTAACCGCAGTTACACCCTCTTAACAACATCGCTTCGCGCGGCCCTTGAATGCATATGAAGAATACAGGTGCACCCAAAACTGTTTTTCTCTTCATTAATCTCAATTGCCTATGGTTAAAGATTTTTGAGAATTACTATTCGATCATAATCGCATTGTTTCTTAAGATTTTCTGTAAGTTTTTACTTGTACCATTATATTCAGTCTTCATCCCAAAATTTGAAATTGAAACATTTCAGAAATTCTCATTTTATTTTTGAGCTCTATTCGGTGTGGAGAACTTTTTTATTTTTAAATATAATTCGCATTAATGTATATTTTATCTTCTTAATAGTACCTGTTTGAAATCTGATTACTAGTTGAGGTAAAACGTCGAAAACAGACTCCATCTATAATGGAACCCATAGGTCGGTAATTTAAAAAATAACGGAAGTCCGAGCATTAGAAGTACAAGGAGGGGAATGAGAGAATCGGTGGAAGAATCCATGTTTAACCTATTTTTAGCTTGAAGCCTTCAAGCAAACTGCATAAATGTCGATTAATAAATAACCAATTTCATGATAAAAATTTATTCAAAAACCGCTAAATCGATCCATCATATAATATACGCCATCGTGTTGTCCGGAAAATGAATAGAAATATAGAACAGACAAGAAAAAAAAAAAAGAAGGAAAATATATAAAATATGTAGGTATAACGAGTGGGGAATGTCGCATACAGATAAGAATATTATTGATCAAAAACCTATATCTTCTATCTTCATGCAGGCCCACTGTATGTAACCTACTTACACATTGTATTTTGAGTAGTTTTCTTTTTCTTTTTCTTTTCATTTTTTTAATTCAATTCGAGAATTTGTTCTCTCTGTTTCGCTAAGATAACGCAATCTTATTTATTTACTGTTTACACATGGCTCAACGGTCGATGCGAATCTAAAGCTTGCGGAAAGAAAAATATTGTAAGAACCAGGAAGACTTTAATATAAAAAAAAAAAACTTCAGTTCCATATGAGTTTGACAAGCAATTTGAGATGACGTTTCCAAACCGCACCGTGAGGAGGGGGTAGTGGTTTCCAAGCTGAAAAAGATTTGGTTTATCAGTTTATTTCTTTGGAAGTCTTTATTTCGTTTCAAGATTTAGTTTTCCTTGTTTCAGTTTCGAATATTCGATGATGAACTGAGCGAATACCCAGCTTCTCCCTGACGAATGCGTGTTTGTATTTTTATAAAACGACAGAAAATCGATTTTTTTTCTTTCTTTTGACTACAATTAAAAATACATAGATACCTACTTGTGACAGCTGTTGAATTATCATAACTACCCATTTTTGAAAGGATAATTGAACAATTTCTTAAAGTAAAAGTTTATCATATTCGTGTTGAAAACGAAAAAATTGGATGCATTCACTCTGCTGATCCATCCGGCCGAAAAGCTCCATGTCAGCGAAAAGGGCGCAGAAAGGAAGCTAAAATGATAAAAACGAAGAAATAATGTACCTGGGACGCAAAAATAAGTGGTGAAGCAACAGGCGCTTAGTTAGCTCAGCCCAGGGCCGTACCTAGCTTTTTTGCCGCCCTGTGCGAACAAACTTTTTGACGCCCTCCCATTACCTAAATCAGAATGATATTCTTTGTCGATGTCCAGACAATGTATCGGACAACGATAATGTATTATATTAAGTTTTTTTTAGTGTATTTTCCAAAGAAAAATACAACTATTGCATTCAGTGCAGTGACGAGACCTGGGAGTGGGACCTGTGGAAAAGCGCCGATCCTAGTCGTAGATCACGAATATATAGGTCATTCAAATTCTTCTGTACACAATATATATATATATATATTTATATATATATATATATTTCACTTTTTGCTCATTTTGGAACTTTTTGTAATCTGTGAACCCTTCGCTGTTTGACCTATGACAATGAAACTTGGGATAGTGTTAGAAGCATTCCTGGGCTATACATTCGTTTTAAAATTTTTGAAATTCATTTGTTAGTTTTTGAGGAAGGGGTTCTCAAAGTGTTGCAAATCCAGCATGTTGTCATCACGATAAGTCCCGTAAATTTGTATATTGTGGCTTGAAATTGTTATGGTAGTTTCAAACTATTTGGGACTGGTTTGGTATTGAATTTGAGCGAAATCGGTCAACTGGTTTTCGAATGGCAGCCATTACAAATTTGACACTTTTTTTTACTGATTTTGGCATTTTTTGGGAGTCTGTGGAGCCTCCGCTTTTTGACTTATGGCAATTAAACTTAAGATAGTGTTAGACGCTTTTATGGGAAACACATTCGTGTTAAAATTGTTGAAATTCATTCAGTAGTTTCGGAGGAAGAGGTTCTCAAAGTTTTGCAAACCCACCACGTTGTCATCACGATAATTCCCGTAAATTAAAAGATTTTGGCTCGAAATTTTTTATGGTAGTTAGAGACTGTTAGGGTCTGGTTTGGTTTTGAATTTGAGCAAAATCGGTCAGCTGGTTTTTGAATATTGAACCATCAAAGGATCTTAATTCACAGAATTTTTAAATCTCCCGAAGAAAAAACGAGCGAATGTCACTCGCATCGAATCGTACGTCGACGAATGTGATAACCGTACGCATGCTGCAATCTGGAAACGAAATTCTATAAAAGCCTATCATAAATTGAAAAAAATACATAGGTACTTAGTTGGATGAAAAAATGGAAGAAAGTAGATGCAATTAAGAGCGTTGAATCAGTGGAGTCTCACAGGTCAACGCCTTGTGCGCGAACTGTAGGCTACGTGCCCTACACCAGTGTAGGTAGTTACATTATTGCGGAAGTGAAGGCACTTTTCATTCGATTTGGTAAAGATTGTCGAAAACCCCTTCATCCCCTTTAATTTTCTAGTTTCAACACTGGAAACCACTTTGCGGTTACTTAGCAAATAGGGAACTGAGAAGTTTTCTCTCTACACGTCTCGCTCCCTTTCTCTCCGTTTGTCTTTTCCTTCTCAGCGAGTGAATCAGCAATTTGCAACCGACGACGATGCTGCGATGTACACTGCGTCATTAAAAAGCCTCCTGCGATGGGATTTGTTGTTGGCTTTGTTGCTGCAATTAGACGAATAGTAACTAAATTTATTTAGTAGTTGCCGTTATCGTTTCGCTTTGGTGGTTTATTTCGATACATTAGAGGAACGATTGTAAAAGACAATTTCGCAGCTTAATTGCCCGTCCATTCACTACTTCTTCGTTCTTAGAAGACAATTTTCGGACGGAGGAAAGTAATGAACGGACGAACGGGTAGTGTTTTCGGATTGGTACTGAGGCTGTGAAAATCAAATTTTTTTAATGACTCTTTGAAAAGTTTAAAATTTGCTAACGAATCGGAGCGACTTTCATAAAATAAACTCCAGATATAGGTTCCAACTATAGACAATCAACACTTGAATGCATAGTGCGTAAGCCCGGGTAGAAAATCTGTTCTAGGAGGAGCTGTAATGGAGATTTGCGCGAATGATTAGTTCTTTTCATTTTCATTGTAGCCTGAGAAACAATTGCGGTTTGTGTAGATTGGGATAGGTCGTGGTTAACAGAGTTTGAAACGCTACGACATTAATTATGTTCATCTGAAGACGTTGAGTATGGAAAAGCAGCAAGTGAGAGTAAGTTAGGAGAAATTTTATCTGGATTTCGATGAAGCAGATATTTTTGTTTACGATCGATTTTCAAATTAATCTTGAGTTGGATAATTTGAATAAAACAAAAATACTAATGAGTAGAAGTTAACTATTTTCTCGATAAATAAGTCAAAAATATATGTAGTTTGTAGAATTTTTATCTGTCTATCTTTTTGTGCCCTTTTAACTTTGCACTCGATAAAAATTTCAAGGTAGAAAGATTATATTACATCACATTACATTACATTACTAGCACCAATCTAGGCTTTGTTTCATTTCGATTACTCAAATGGTACAGAGCCCCTCGGTTCTCAAAAAATAGGTACATAGCACGAGCTTTTTGTATACTCTTGAGTAATATATCGTCTCTATGTTCAAATTTATCGACCATTTTTAAATTTAACCATTTTTTTCACCTCTTTGACTCCAGAAAAGGGCTTAAGATTAACTTGTCGCATATTATTGAGCGATACCTACATTATTAGTAATATTTCTTGGGACACTGAGTTTCAATGGATTGCCTATCTTTGGACTAAACCTCTTTGTAAACCTTCTGTGACGACCAATTTTTCATGTATTATCGAGTATTATATTGTTCGATATGTTTCTTGAGATGCTGACAAAACACTTTTTTTCTTATTCGGAACATGCGTTATTGCTTCAAATTTTTTTGTTCAGGTGTTGGAGGAGGTAAAATATGGTGATTATTGGAGCTTAATCTTTACCGGAAGTTTTGTAACGCGAATTCCTTTTATGATTCGTCCGTAAAATCATTCAAACTATACATTTGGCAACAAAATCATCATTACGTCATGATGGTTTAAATTTGTATACGAATGTTACACACTCGACAAGTGCACTTAAAACGATGGACTCGTATATTTAAATAAACTTTCTACGACATTAAACAATTTATTGATGACCATTCTCATCAATTGCAAAAAATGAAAAGACAATATTTTCTAAAATATATCAATTGAAATCAATATTGTCTATTTTTAGATTGAACCGTTCCTTTTTTATTTGCATTTTACAAATTTTGCCGGACCATTTTCGAATTTTTGGCACTTAAAATAAAATTTTTAGCTGAGAGAGTACCTACCGAAGTGAATGCTAACTCAGAAGTCAATTCTGACGTATGGAGAAATTAGCTCTTTCGTCACTTATCATACTTCCACTAGTGAAATTCACAATATTTCTCAATTGATGGAGTGGAATTTCTTGCTACTCATATAAAACCAATTTAAAAATAGAAAATTATCTAAAAAACCAAATAGATAATTGAACTAATTTGTAAATCACAAATTATTAAATTTTTTCAAATTTCAAATTTTTATTTCAGAGCAGTTTAAAAATGCCTTGAAATTTATCTGGATAATGTACATGGAAACCTGATGAAATTTTCTACCTCACAATTATTTAAACACAAAAATTTATAGTTATAAAAAAGAGTAAAATAGGTTTTCCTGTTTTCAAAATTAAAACTGTGGACAGCTTGATGATTTTTTTCAATATATAAAATCGAAAACATTCGGAGATGAAAAAAATTGTAGATTAAAAAAACTGTTGTGGGACCATAAAACTAAATCAAATTTTTAAAAACCCTAACAGAAATTGATTGGAGTTGAAAAAACGGAATTTAGTTAAATATTCTGGATCCCTCTTCTGCTTCATGTTTATAAATTTTACTGTTTACTCTCGAGAATTATTTTGTTTTTACTCAAATATTCGGTGATATAAATATTTTTTGGACTAATTCTGGTCATTATTTATAAAAACTGCATAAAGTGCTGTATACTGGTAATAGGATTTCAAGTGAATGGGAGAGAACCGGCCATGATCAATATTTTTGGAATTTTAAAAATTTGATAAGTTTGAAGCATAATGTTTTTTGAAAGCGAATTCAGTGGTATAGCGAAAGATATTTCTCTCGTTCAGATAATAGTTAATAGGAGATCAGCAACTGTTGGAATCTTCTATCCATTTCATATTTTAAAATTGCACTCTTCATCCCAGTGAACAGTTTACTTTTTTTTTTTTTATCTGATAATGGGAATTTTGATATGATAGAATTTTTTTTGTTTTTGTCAAATTATAAATGCATATTTTTTAGAAACTCTTTTTCAACCAAAATTTATTGGTGATTTGATCAACCAAACAAAAAGAATTTGGGATTTTCATAAAATTCAGGTGATTTTCTAGTTGAAATATTACATACAATTTTGGTCAAAAATTGTCCAGTAGTACCTAAGTTATATCTTATAATAAATTTAAAAAAAATCGAGGACCAATGGATTTCTGAATTTCTCGCTTAAAATTAATTTTAGTGGTGAAATGTATGCAAAAAAACAACAGACTATAGATTTACACGAATTCAAACGAAATTAGTGCTTCCACTTGTTTCATTGTGTCAGTAGGTTTTGTTTTCTGATTGAATCTTTTTCCATCAGGTCTATTCGAGTAAGGTGCATCACCTCTAGTAACCCTTTTTTTAGAGGCACGAATTATTTAGTCGCGTCAAGAGGGAGATGAAATAATTTTATCAAGATAATATTATCATCCCTTCACAGCAATTTCCATATTATAGTATAGCTACAATCAAGCTGCGCATCGTATGTACTTGAAAAAGTGATCGTTCTTCTTTTGTATACCGTGAAAATATTTTCCTGCTTATTTTATACCCTTAGTCCTTGCGCATCCTTTCATTATTAATAATTTACTTCTATTCTTGCTCACGTGCTGCGAAATGAATAAAATGCTAATTGTGGTATCATCGGGAAAAACCAAACAATCTGATCCATATTCAATCCTTTCAGCGTACACACATTACTCTACTTCCAATTAAACCCAGACACCTAAACGTCAAAAAAGAGTAAAAGAAAAAAAAAAAAGATTTTAACTTATCTGAATAAAATTATTTTAAGATTTCTGCCGTCGAAGGGGTTGTTTTTTTCTCATGTTTTGCGGACACCTGTAGAATACCTTATAACAAACTTGCCGTATGCTACCCTTCGGATATGGTAATTAGTTTTCACTGTCTTCCAAAGTTTTTTTTTTTTTTGAAATGAAAAGGAAATGCTTTAATCGGGGTGGCTTGTGACATCGTGTTTCAACGTTGGGAGTTTTTTTTTTTTCCTCTCCCCCTCGATTATAATGTAACTTAATGAAGTTATGGAAATGAGTTAGCAAGCTTTTTACTTTCTTGTTGTATTCATCCGCCGAACAAGAATATTCTTTGTGGAAACATTTGTCCGATGAACTTCTTCGCCCCTATTTTTTTTCCTTTTAATCTCGAACTTTCTTTCATCGAGAGACTTTTTTTCTTATCTTTTTGCCCCTCTTAACTTTTTTTTTCTTCTCATCTCAGTTGAGGGATATGGACCATGAGAGCGCGAGTACGTTATTGGAAACAAGAAGAATTAGCTTTCTTTTGTCGAGGGTTAAGCTATAGTCGATTTGGTCGTTTTGTGTGTAGGCTCTATACAAATAGATATTATGTTGTAATTTTTCAAATCCATTTTCGTCGTAATATTTTTACGCTTCTGAATTCTCTTTTTCTTCTTCGTCGTCTTCGTGTCTTGCCCACTCTCTGACTTGGTGGCCCTTTTGTCGAATCTACACAATATTTTATTGTCCGACGGATATTTAATGGGAATTTTTTTTTGCTCGTATCAAACGTATTCTTCGAATTTTTCCGAGCGATGTGAAGTTTTTCTTTCTTTTCGGGATGAGTTGTAACGAATTTTCTTGGAGAAGGCATCTGGATTGAAATGGATTCGTTGGGACGGCGTTTATCGTATCGTTATAATAATATGTGAACTGTTATTGCTTGCCTGGTGGAAAGGAAGGTATATGAAGAATTGAGCGTGTTTCTTTCTCATTGATGACTGCCATTTGCGCTTAGAGTTTGTATTATTTTTTGTTTATTTTAGTTTCGTATTTTTCATTTGTCTGCCTGTTCGAGTGAGCAGATCAGTCTGCTCAGATTTTTTTTTTTCAAAGGAAAATAGTATACGGGAAAATTACAAAATTTATAAGAAGAAAAAAATTTATGTGTTGCAGAAGAGAAATAGCAAAAAAAAAGTGTTGAAAAAATAGTTTTTGGTGAAAATTTGTGAAAAACGAAAAAATGGTAAAGCGCCCATTTTGAACTCAAAGAAAGAGTTCTCTTTTTTTCCGTCCAAAAAAGAGTAAAACACCCTAGAAAAGAGTACGTCTGTGCAACCTGGAGTTGATAAAATTTTTTAAAATTGAAAGAAGAGGGCTAGACACTACGGTCCTTCTTCTTTATTGCATTAGTTGTGGGCAATCTGCAAACTCATAAAATCATACGAATGAAGTTTTTAATCTGTAGTGAACCAGATTTCTTATGAATTGGTATTCCATGGTTACGGATTAAAAATTCATATGAATACAAGGTGTTTCATGAGAAACCCCTTAAACTTTAATAGTAGATGGTACCGTATCTGCATCCTAATACAAAAGAAGAATATTAATAAACGATTGTTACGGTCTCAGTGGTCAAGGAAGCAGGTATACTAAAAGCATGGCATTAAGAAATTTACTTTGAAATTGTTGTTTGATCACGTAAAAGCATAATATTTACCAGAAGAAGCAAAAAAGGTTCTAAGTTTTTTTTTTTTTTAATTCTTTCTCTTACAGACTTGCGACAAAGTGACCAGGATTTCCCCAAGTTATTTTGAAAATTCTCAAGATATTATAGACAAATTCTTCTAACTGGATATAAAGTTAGGAAAGAGTGAAAGCTATCGATAATTATTGATAATGGCCAATATCGAAAAGTATCGATAAGAAAACCAATATCTATACATATTGTTTTTTAAAATCTAAATGTACATTTTCAGCAGCCGAGTGCGCTAAAAATAAAAGGAGAAGCAGTTTGTCATGAGATAAGCTTTATAATTTTTTTTTTAAACGAAAATTTTAGGAAAAAATCAATATTGATAGTGGGCCAAGAAATGTCGGTAAGAAAAATTCTGACTTTTTAACACCACTAATTAAAAAGTTTTCATTTGTTGTTGGATATACCATCTACAACAACTGTTACATTTGAAGTTTGTGGGAGGGGCAATCGCTTCTCAGAAAACACAACGTTAACGCCTCTGAGAATTTTCGCTTAATTTATTACTTACGATTTGATGTCATTCATGGAAAAATAATCTCATCGAGAAAATATCTGCTATGATTATTTGTTTTCCACGTACGACTTGTTGATTTTCTTCAAATGCAGTATTATGAGTTTTTTAATGTTTTATACTGTTCGGTGTAATTGTTACTGGTTTTATATGTGCTACGTTCTATATATAGGTTTGAGAAATATACCTGCATGTGGATGGTGAAGTTCCTGAATTACAGACGACTCTCGACTGACACTCCCTGGCCTTCGTTTAAAGGTCATAATTTCTCTCAGCATCTGAAAACTTTGTAAGAAAAACATATTAAGAAACCCTAAAATGTAATGTAATATTATCATCTCGAAGGCTCATAAATGCCACCTGTGATCTTTTGATTAGTGCCACTTCGAATGAAATACGAGTATAGCGTATATAGGCCTGGTTAGCTCCTATATAATTTAAAAGCCTTTCTGGTGCAAGACCATTATAAACGCAACTTGTTGCTTTACTCTTTTGGTTTCCTGTTTGGTTAAACTGTTCAAAAGAAATTGAATATTGCACGTTAAAAGCTTTCGCAGGTGAGTATCGGTTACGGTCTCTTTAACCTGTCCAACGTGACTGAGAAAATAATGAAAACGAGAAAGAATTAAAATTAGACAATGAGACGGAGAGAGAGAGAGAAAAAAAGAAAAAAAAGAAACATAAAAAAAATGAAGAACGGACATCGACCTGAAAGTAGTTTTTGAGTTTCATACATTGGTGAATGCATTATTTTAAGGTTTTGTATTTCGACGAATGCGAAGTGAATCATGATCGTTGGCTACACCTACCCTTTACTTTGTTTATGCTTCAGAGGCCTAAATTTAGAAGTGAACAAAACTTGGGCTAATTTTGGCTAAAAATTAAAAATAATCCAGTGTAAAATTTAACGAATAAATTCTCCAATCAACTTATAATATTACTCATAATTTTGTCAATCCATTTTGTTTTGATTAGTTTATTGATTGCGAATTTTTTTGTTTCATTTCAGCAGATGAAGGTTTAATCGAGGTTATGCCAAAGGGGTTGGAATTGTCGAAGCCAAAAGGAGACAATTTTGGGTTGACGTGTAATGCCTTTGGCGCAAATCTGGATCTTCTAACTAATTTTCGATGGTTAGATCCGAAAAATATGACAATCGATGAAAACTATACGTAAGTAACCGTACATTTATTCGTTTTTCTGATACTTAATAAATTGATAGTTAAAATTCTTCCACTGAATGTTTCTGCGAACATTTCGAAAGTAAAGGCATGGATTTTGATTTGTGAATCGACAAGGATGATCAACGAATAATCAGTCTCGTATTGACAGAGAAAAATTATGAAAATCATAATTTTTTCATACAGAAAAATGGACTTTCATAGATATTTTTTTTACACCATAATATAAAAGAAAAATATGCAGAGGCATAATAACGTTTTTAGTTGAGTGGGGGTAAAATTTTAGAAGTCCGAAAATTCATAAAAGGAGAGAAGCTAAAAATGTGGAATCAAGGGAAAGATCACGTAAATTTAATGACGTACTCTCCAGGTAGTGTTATTCCTCATTCGCCGAAAAACAACGGAAAAAAACCCTAAAATGAGAAGAAAATTTATAAGATGATAGTAGTATAATCTTTGGGAACATGAAAAAACCTCAAGATGGATTGAATAGCTTGAATTTTATTAGTGAAGAGAAAAAAAATTTTTTTCGGTAGTTGAACCCTCCTCAACTTAAAATACAGTTTAGAGTACGCGACTGGGTATATTGTGTGCTATACAAGATATTTAGCTTTTTATATTTTTTCAAATAAAATTATTATTTATACTAGAATAGGTACTATTTTCCTTTATAAATATTTTTGGCGAGGGAGAGTCCATTTTTTATCGGAGGTACATTGTAACGCTGTACTCCTTCGTTGATAACCTACTGAAAATGTCTCCTCATTCTCAAAGGTGTCTATATGGTCTGTTCTAAATAGTACGAGTTTATGCAAGTCTTTTACTTATTGGAACTACCTTTGAATTGTTTTCAAAATTTTGCCAGGTTGCAACATTGGGCGGACTAAAACATAATAGATTTAAATAAAATTTCGTATGGTTCTCTGACTTTGAACTGTTATGTACGTACGGTTACAATTTTTCACGTACAAGTTACGTTTATGACGTTATTTATTTAAAACAACTTATTAAACTAATAGAAATTTCCCCGGTAGTAGTAACTTTTTATCAGTTTACATTTTACTGTTCGTTTGTAATCGATTTTATTTATGTATATATTAATAGATTGCATAGGTAAGGGATAGATAATTGACCGAGTCTCTGTAGAGGTAAACAGCTAAAAAATTATCCCATTTATCTGAAGATAGTGATTGCCTGATTAGTGAAGCTGATCATGAATCTCCTTCAATCATATATGTGTATGGATATCCAGTAGCCCTATTTCACCAATCTTAACGAATCATACCGTCATTCCAAAACCTTACAATGTACAATGATTTTCGGAGCATGCGAAGTAGGTATTTTGTCAGTTTTCAGTCTTTTGGTCCTGTGAATCTGAACTATCTGCCTACGTTGCTGTGAATCCGGCTAAAACGAGTGAAATCTACGTCGATATTAGGGCTTCAGGTATTAATGTTAAGGGGTTTTTTCATGTTTACTTGGTATTCATACACCCCCTTTATGATCGAAGGGAATCACATTCTAATTCTTCCACAGTTTGAAGTTAAAGCCAGAATTAAAAAGTCACTTAGATAAACATTAGAATAAATTTTTCTCTGTCAGTTTCGCTAATGAAAATCAAAAATTTAAACTTTTTGATTTCAAAAATGAAATCTTCAACCCGTATCTCCATTCAAACCACTTTAGTAACAGTCTGAGAAAAAGTGGATTAAAATTTGCAGTGTTTTTTTTTTTTTTTTTTTTTTGAGAAGAATACATATTTTGGCCAAAAGTCAAAGATGATTTTCAAAATAAATTGATGTCAGCATTTGAATTGAGATATGTTGGGATTGAGTAGTGCAGATTTGGTGCGATTAAGCTCAGAACTCTCCAACAAACAAAAAGTTTCCTTAGTTTTTTTGGTTTTACTCGTCGTTGTTTCCATTTTCATTAAAAATTAAAATATCTTCATGCCATTATATTTATAATATATTGATTGCTGGAAACCGTATTTTTCGAACAAAATTTTTAATGCAAAACTGTCTTTATGTGTTAAATTTTATCTATTTGCAGTCAAAAAATGAAAACTCCTTCAATAATGTGATCTTAATTTCCGAAGAGATAAAATGAAATAAAATAAAATTCGAAGTACCCAATCTACAAAATTCAAGAAAAAGTGGTGTATTTGTGGCGTGGAAAAAATGACAATGTTTTCTGACACATAAAACACATTTGTGACAATTATTTCATTCAATCCAAGAAGAGGAATAATGATCTCACTTTTGTCACAGGAATAAAAAATATCAGTGTTGCGACATATGAGACAATTAGAAAGGTTTAAATGTGACAACTATTTTGTGATATATATTATAATTAAGTGATCTGAAAGAGACAATGGTGATGCATATGCGTCTTATTTGTGACCTCTAATTGTGATACAAATGTGAATTATTTCTGACACTTATGTGATACATTTGGTAATTGTATGACATTATGATGAAATTTTTAAGCAGTTTTAATTCACAACATTTGTACTACAATATTGTGACAATTTTGTGACATATTGTAAAATATTTTGCGCTCACAAATGACAAATGTGTAGCAGCTGCTGATCTCTATGTGACACTTGCACAAGTATATGTGTCAATACTGTGATGCACTTGTGTCACATCTATGACAATATCTTGTCCAAATTGTGACTAATGAATTCATTTGTGGTATACTACTGACAATAATGACCCATTTTGTGGTTCAGCTATGACACTCATGTGATTAATTAGTGACACCTCGTGTCTTTCCTATGATGCTGCTGTGATAAACCAGTGACAAGTTTATCCCATTATAGTTTCTCTTACCAGAAACTCATATAAAGCCTTTACCCAAGCAATGAAAATGAATTATCTGTTTTGTATGATAAATATGTGCTACAAAATAAGTTCAAGTGTGGGTTCAGTTGAGGGTTTGCTACAACATATGCAGTGCATTATGCATCAGCCTCCCCTTAGAGAAAGCAATAGAGTCTCGCAACCTGCAAAAAAAAGAAGAAAAAATCGAGATAAATTAGTCCTTTAGCTGTGTTTCATGGTATTTATGGTTTTACAGAGGGTCTCTAAAATGTAAAACATATTTTCCTCCAAATTTGTGAGTATACCCCTGGTTCACTTACCAATGTAAAAATTGATTCTCAGTTATATTTTGTATTATTAGTGTGGTTTGAGTTCTGCAGCTGAGAAAAACTCGAAAAATAAATATCTTGAATGAAACAACTAAAAGCATTTATCTCCAAGTCAGATCAGAGCATTGAAATTAATGAGTAGGTTTCATAGAAAAAATACAAAAGAAAAAGTGAAAACTATCTGTGCTGGTGTTAATTATTAATACGAAATAAAAGACAGAAATTAAGTGTACTAAATAAAAATGAATTCTAAAACACTAGATGTTAGATGAAGCATAAATGATCATCTGTTTATTTGAATAACAACTGTAAAACTGAGATACATATTTACTGTCACAAAAAGTCATGAAACAAAACCCCTCCAAAACTCAAGTATCTCCCCCTCAACATAGTCATGTCACATTTCAGTCCTCTTTGGTTCATTAAATTAAGAAAAAATTATAAATAGTCACAAATATTCCACAAGCTATCACTATTTATTTTATTTGTCACAAAATGGTAACAGTCACATCATAACTTAGTCACAGATTACACAAAATTGTTCAACAAGATGAGTTCAATGAAAACTTAGTCAAGTCATAGAAGGGTCAGATTTAATTCACAAGTACATCCAATGCAATTAACATGAAGATAACACAACATTGTTTAAAGTATGTCATAATACAATCACAAGACTGATATAAAAATTCAGAACCTATCACTACTAGATCACAAGGCAAATTACTAAACAGCTACATTTGTGTTACAAATGTATCAGATAAAAATGTCACAAATACATCCCAGTATAATCACAACCGAGTTAGCAATGGTAACTGTGTGGCAAAGATGTGAATATATTACAACACTTCCGTTACCCTAATGTGACTTTCCTGTGATAATAAAGGGACACAATCATAATGTTGTCACAGCTGTGACTTGGAATACATTTAGATGACTCATATGTGACTATTGGGTGATTTTGTCATGGCAATAGTAGCACATTTGTGATAAGGTTGCATCTAAAGTGATAGTTGCCACATTTATGTCTGTCAGATTTCAATTTGTGATACATTTCATATAAGTTTTGCCATCTGTAATGTACATGGTGGTGAAGCCAGGAACTTGGAGTGTGGCACATCTGTGATTCTGGTGACAGCGTCACAACTCAGATTTTGTCAAACTGAGTACCTTCCTCATGAGTCACGGTCTTCGTTGGATCGAGTAAGTTATCTGTAAGAGAGGATTGGGGAAAAGAATTGTAAAATATATATTTCAAATAAAATTAATAGAGGAGTCAAAAATAAGTAGGTAATCTAAGTATACTTTCCTAGGTATCTAACTGAATATTATATGAAAAAAAAAAAAAAAAAGAAAAAAAGAAAGTATCATTTCAGACAAGAAAATTATTATTGAACGTATACCTACCTAGTGTTTGAGAATTAATTCTAAATAGACAGTGGTCTGACATGAAAGTCATTAGATTTCATTTTAATCAGTGGAATATGTTGAAACTTGAGAGCTGTATGCTAAATATTTTTAATTTATAATTGGATGCCTCTGTTGTACCCTCAAATTCTCATTACCAACCGTTTCGGTATCGCCAGCAACATTTTTATTACGACTTTGCATTTATTTTTGTGTTTTTTGTTGTTTTTGTTTGCAATACAGAAAACTGAATAATCGATTTTCATTGCAAACATCCCGTGGACAACTTTTACTGCTGATAAACAAAGTGAGCGAAAATGATGTGGGCGTATACACTTGCCTTGGCGAGTACAACCAGAAATTGTTAGCCGTCACTAGAAACCTGAAAGTTTATAGTAAGTGTGTTGAAAAATCATAATGCGTATTGTAGGCCTACTTCGTGGTATTATCTCCTCTCTTACGAGTTACGACCAGTTTTCTTTGGAATTTATATAGAGTAATCCTTTTTCATTTTCACAGGTCCGATAAAATGGTTGGATGCGAATACCGAGCAGTCTGCCGAACTCGGTTCTACGTATAAGATCATGTGCAAAGTCGAGGCCAATCCCTCGCCGACTGTATCTTGGTCGAAGAACGGTATCAAACTAACCAACCAAGATCGATTCGCCTTCGATAGTGACGGACTGACCATAACTGACGTGAAAGAATCGGACGATGGAAGCTATGTTTGCGAAGTGGTTGTAGCGGAGACCGGCGAATACAAAACCATGACCATTAATTTTGAGGTACGACAGAGCATAATTTATTCGTTACAAGTTGATGGTTTTTAATATGCGTAGTTTTAATCTCCGTGGTATGGCAAGTTATCTTTCACCCTTTCAAGGCACATTTCCTCGAAGCTAACTTCTCACAGGCTAGGGATTGTAATATGCCTAATTATTTTCAGACAACATACTATCGGCATTATCCGAACTAATTATCTATCTAAGTGTGTTCCGATTATTAAATATTGTTACGACATGCGATTTCACCCATAAAAAAAAAACACTGTATGTTGTAAACACGTAAGTCCAGAGGATTTTCTGTCATGTATTTTTGATTTTCATGGTAAAGCGGTTAGAAAGGCAGTTTGTGAAAAAAAACTCAAAGTGATGTGTCTTTAGAGAATAGTACTATAAGCAATGCTTTCAGTTTTTGTATTTTTCTGTATTATTCTGTATTCAAGCTTGAGATGGACAATCTTCAGAAAACTAATTTCATTACAAATGGATAGTCAAAAGTATTGAAACCATAATAAAAATTTGGGAAAACTGGTGAAAAATTAAAATTTTTCGCCAAAATATTTCCAATGGTAGAAATGATTTAGCCCTTCGTGTTACATTAATTTTTTTTTCAAATAATTTATGATTATAATAGAACTATTGAACAACTAATTCAACCACTAATGTTCTTAAAAATGTCTAAAGTCGCAATATTTATGCGCCCATGTAAGCAAGAATTTCAAACTAAAATATGAAAATCAAATAAGAAAAGGTCGGTGGGGTGCATGGAGGTGGAAAATTTCCAGCTCTCTTGAAAATTGTTGTAATTGATTGACTGAGTTGAGCTCAACAGGTAATGAAAATAAATATTGACCTATCCCTTTCGTCAACGAGTAGAATAACTCATCACTTCTTTCAACGAGTGTTACGTAAGCTTTCGAAAAATTTTTCGTGAGGTAGCTCCCGCAGAACAATTTACTGGTGCAATGAGACGGATTCATGGGGAACTATGAGGAACTATAGTGTGGTAATAAATAATCCATGTATTTTCCTAAGTAAGTAACCCACGTAAATTATATCTTAATTTCAGTTAGATAAAAAAAAATTATTGTTTATTTTGTGGCATTCTTTTTTGAAAAAATAAAAAATATGATCTACAAACACATACTGAAAATATTATCATACGAAAAATATTAAGACAAATTTTGTAGCTTAAAGGTGACGTAAGTAATGAAATGAAGTTGAACTGTAGGAAAAAAACAATCTCACTACTTTCAATTTTTTTTTCCAAAATCAACTTTTACTCGTAGTACAAAACAAAACAGCAAATTGGAAATGCTATGCATGATATTAGAGTGTTATGACTTTGTAGTAATACTTCCATATTGTGTGTTACTCGCTATAACTAATTACCTTTGAAAAATGGCGGTGTCGTATTGTACTCAAGGTCTCATATTACCCCACCCTCCCCTAATTGAACAATAAATCCACCACTTTTTCACTAAGTAACACGAATCTGTATTTTGTAAGTTTAAATTAGTGTTACCATTCTCCGCTGCACTAAAAGCTTAAGTCGCTGTTTATCTGCGACACATTATTTTAAATTTTTAATAGAAAAATTGTTGATACATTATTTTTACTAGGGGACAGTATAAGTATTGGTTAGACAAATAGAAGAAGTTGGTTTTGTTCCTCAGATTTATTGGAGCAAAAGTACTCATCATAGCGAGGTAGTGTACCGACAAAAAAGAGTGTGCTACAAATATATGAAGCACCACAATTCAAACACACTGGTAAAAAGACTCGTGAATTATGTATAAACACTTGTATTGAAAATAATATTACGAGTTACAAGTAGGTATTTCGTTTACTACTACAAGAGTAAACACTGAACATTATAAAGCACAATTTTTTACGAAAGTAATATCAAAAGAAGACAATTTTACGTGATTGTCAGCAAGTTTGAAAAGTGAATAAATTGTTGAACGATTCAGAAAGCTCTATTTCAAGCTTTAATTTTATTGGTTCAATTATTGAGAACAGAATTAATCAGTATGTGGGCATAAAAGTTTAAAGAGGGAAAAAAGTATGAAAGTATGAAAAGAAAGAATGGACAAATTATAACTAGGTGATCAATCTTGCCGAGCTTGCAAAGTTCGATGTTAGCATTAAATTAGTGACAAAGAAGAACGTGTTTAAAAGAATATGAAAGCCAACGATTGGGTAGCTACCTGATGTGAGCTTTCCTGTAACAGTTACGTATTCTTAATCATAATATCTGTAGGGAAATGTTCGTCTAAATGGACAATACATTTCTCTGCAGGTAGTGTTGGAAAATATTTTCGATTGAAAAAGAGTGTAACGTCGAACACCATCGTGAAAAACTTCTAATTATTTGTTGATTTTCAATCGTCAAGCTGTGATCAAAAATGTTTAGTCCATACCTTATGTATCAGGACTAAATTTTAGCTTAGGTGACTTACTTATATGGTATAATGCTGAAAACCATTGAAATATCAAAAATAAAAATTTTACAGGCCTAATTTATGATGGAAGTGGAACCTGATTAATATATAAGTTATACCTAATGGTTTATGATTTGGTTCTATCGGTGTACGCGGTTCTTCAAATCCCACCAACCGATTGCCGTGATAGATGATCTGTTCGGTCTTAGTTTCGAAGTATTGCCTAATTTACCTTCGTGACCTTTTTTGCTTTCAGGTTATTTCAAAGCCGAAAGTATTGGCGGTGGTTGCCAGCTCTTCGGACGCGATCGAAGGTGACGATGTAAAAATCAGTTGCAGCACTTCTGGAAAACCCAAACCGAACATTACTTGGATTTTCGGTAGAGATAATTCACTTTTGAGTTCAGGAGCTGACGGCATTCTTTATATCAGCAAAGTTTCGAAAAAAGATGGAGGCCAGTACAAATGCGCTGCTGTAAACAAAGCTGGCCGAGACGAAAAATTTACCACCCTTAATATTGTTTCGATGCCAGAAATTGTGGAATATGTGAACGCGATAATTTCAAACGGTGAAAGTGGTAAACTGATGTGTTACGTGGAGGGTTATCCAACGCCAACAGTCATCATTAGGTGAGTGCTGCGGATTATTTTACCAAAGTAATGGCTCATGTTTATTCAATTATTTCTTGCATTATCAGCGATGCAAAGATGCTTGTAATTTTGAAAAATTGTGCTTAAAGAAAATGCATGAAGTGTGGAAGAAGTGAGGTTTTAATTCAAAATCAGTTTATGTAATGAACTTTCTATTTTTGACTTAGTTCACCCCTACATAAAAGACTTACATTTAATAGTTGCAGAAAATAATTTTTTGTGAGTAGCTCCGTAAATTTTTCTTAAGAAGAAAATTAAACCATAACGAGTGTCCTGGAATTTCAAGATTGCATTTTCCATGTGGGCGAAACTTGAAGGGGGTTTGGGGGCCGAGCCTCCTTCAAAATTAAAGTTGTTACCTCGAAAAATTGAAAAAAAAAAACACATCACATCACTTTGCCGGAAAACGCTTTTTGATAATATATTTACTCCAAGTTATCGACAATATTTTGGACATCGTAAATAATATGTTCCTCTATATTTAAACTTTACATAGTGTGTAGATGTTGAGAATACCTAGAATTTTTATTTATTTTAACTAATTAGGTTTTTTTTTTTTCGACTTTCCTCTGTGAAAAACTTCGCATTTGTAACAGTCCTCCTTTACATTCCCTACATTTTTTTTCGAGAATTTGATTTGCGTAAATCAGCTAACCCTGGATTCTGGTCTTCCACACTTGTGTAACAATTCGGCTCCAACAAAATTTTCCGATGCATTTTAATGTAAAATTTATTCTCATTACTTTATTATCCTACTTAATTTTTTGCAGAAAACAAGGTCAAGCTCTGCAGAATATCGAAACGAATGAATTGACTAGGCAGACTGTCATCAAAGAAGATCCCAAAAAGAGACCCAATACCATACTTGCTACCCTGAACTTCGAGCACGTTCAAAGAAGTATGGATGGATTGTACGAATGTGTTGCTACAAATAAAGTGAGAGAATCACTCATAACTGTTGCTTCAGTTTTGTTAAAATTCCAATCCGACTTCATATGGTGCTGCTTCTTTCGGTTGTTTCTGCATGATTTAACTTACGTCGAGAAATTTATAATATTTTGTAGGTTGGAAACAAACACGTCGAGACCATCAAAAATCTTCACCTGACCGTCCAATTCAAACCGACTTTTGAGAAAACTGGCTTCGTTAAGGAGCAAGTTACGTGGGCACAAAGGCCAGTAAATTTAACATGCGTCGCCGAGTCAATTCCGAATGCTTCCATCCAGTGGTACTTTGGAAGCAATGCGTATCCAATCACGTCAGCGAATATGTACCAAGTGCATGGCGTCGGTCCGCGCAGTGATCTTGAAGTAAGTTCTAACAAATGTAAGGCACATGCGTAATGTAGATGGAATTGAGATTAAAGTTTGATAGCAGAGCTAACCGGTAGAACTTTGGTAAAAGAGCTGCAAACATGTTGAATACCAAAACGAAACTCTTTTTTGTGAAATGAAATCGAAAACTTATCCGGAAAAAAAATAGAGGAGAGTTGAAACTCGGACTTTGAGTCAAAAACCTTCGATGTTTGTTAAAGTGTTTAATTATATTTATTAAAAAATGGAAATATAAGAAATATGCTGTGAATTTTGAAAAGACGGTATAACAAAAACAAAAAAAATTGAAAGGAAAATTTGTATTCTTTTTTCTAAATATAAAACTCTTAGCACTTTTCGATAACTCCCTATTCTATTTGGCAGGGTAGAAGTGGATAGAACACGAAAAGAACTTGAGTAATTACAATGAGTAGAGCTTCGTAATCGTCCTCAGTATATGTACGTTCTGATGAAAGTTTTCTTTCTTCTGAAGATGTGATCGTGTTTTTTGTATCACATGCCTTATTTGGCTTTTAATTTTCTTTTAATCAGAAGAATTCTTTAAATTTTGTTTTATTTAAAGTTATCAGTTTTTTCAGTTTTTGTCCCTTTACGGAACTTATTCAGAATAAACAACTGAGAACTCAATTTCAACAAAACTTATCAAGAACCTAGAACTTACATTTAGCCCTTTTTTGGCGTAAACGATACAGTTATTACTCCTTGAATTGAAGTAGTAAAAATCTTGAATTTATACCCGTTTGTCATTTTGTGTAAATACCAGCTTTCAACATTTTTCTGTTTTGATATCACTAATGAATTTCACTTTTATTTTATTTTATGTTATTCAAACTTTTTGAGATAATGCTGTTTGATAATTTAATGAAAATTACCAAATTTCTCTGATAAAAAAAAAAAACAACTTTGAAGATTCAAATTTTTTTTGTAGATTTTGACTGGAGACATTATCTCAGAAAAAAGTTGTAAATTTTTTTTCAACTTTTGAAACTGATGAGTTAGCTGTGCCATTAGTTCAAGACATACAGAATGATTATTTTAATCGTTCTTTTTCAATCCGCAAAATAGCAAAAAATATGGAAAAAATAATTAAAACTGGCTAAAACCAACAGTTGTTTTTTTCCCTTCATACACGTTACTGAATTAAAAAAAAAAAATCATGTATTTTGTAGTACATTATTGGGGATGCTTTTGATGATTCTTACCTAGGGCCTTTCGAGACAATGGGATGAAAATTGTGACGCATACCGCGTTACGTACTCGTAGACATATATATATATATATGTATATGTATATATGTATATATACACATGTATGTATTTATATAAAAATTTCAGCTATTAGTGCCAAAAATTCTCTGCATGAGATCATAAGACGAAAAACATACTTACCCCCGACTCTGGGTCTCAATACCAGTTCATTTTTAATACGTTGATTTTCTTCGAAAACCTACGTAAAATTGATGGTGCAATGTTTCTAAGCCTCTCAGAACTTATGAGTTCTCTGTTTTAGTCTGCTTAGTTTGCTTACAATAGTGATTATTTTTTCGTTTAGGTTAGACCTTTAACGAAAGATGTATACGGAACCTACAAGTGTAAAGCGACCAACTTACTTGGTGAAGCTTACCATCAAATAAACCTTAAGGAAGCTTTCCCGCCAAATCCTATAAGTAACGTTGATGCCTCTGATGTCACAGGTAATGCATGGAGCGTTCCTTCTTCTTGTATTGATGTATTTTTCATCTCTTATTATGTTTTTCTTTCTGATTCAATTTACAGCCTCGTCAATCACTTTCCGTATTAACGATCCAGTCTTTAATGGCGGTTTACCCATCAAAGGTTATGTCGTGCAGTACATGAAAGAAGAAACCGGAGCCGATTGGAATTCAGCTACTGAGAAACAGTGGCCAGTTGGTGAGTAATAGTTCTTAAATTTCCAAATAATTTAATCAGTGTCACGTACCTTTCATTTGACCATCATTTTAAAGATTTTTCCAGATTTTCAAAAGTGATGTACCTAGTACTTTGTTGTCTCTTTTCGATAATTTGAAATAAAAATTCCATTCTATCTCTGAGACTTCATCTTTATCTTCATACTTCATATGTATCTCATCTTCATGCTTGATATGTGTCAACTTTCGGATACTGTGCATTGAAGGCACTCTTGTTTTCAGTGGGTAGTGTGGTTTCATAGGTCGGATAGGTTACTGGAATATTTGGAAAATCCCATTATCTGTACCGTTTATGAATGATGAGTAAAAAGTGTGTTATTCTGTTCAAGTGCAGCTAGTTTTGTACAACAATATCGATATGATGGAGTAAACGTGCCATTTGTTGGTCTAATAACTTTTATCTGGCTGGATCGGGAGGTCATTGACTTGATATAAATATCTACTAAGATTTTTGTAACTCAGATGAACTATACCTACTACGATATGAAATTGCTCACTCAATCAGTATATGTATTTTACTCCATTATTACGTCATTTTTCTAATGTTAATTTGAAAATATTGCTGTAAGTCTATTCAGTTTAAAGGTTTTTTAGTTTCACACCCACCATCTTTTATATACAGCAGTTAGAAGGTGACAGTCCGTAACACCTGATCGTCTTTTCTTAATCGTTAATCATATCGGAGTTGATGGAGGGTTCAACATTTCAGAACCAAAACTAGTTAACAGTAGAAATTTTGATAGATCAGAAATTTGGTTTTCAGAACCAACTACCTTTTTTAATTCAGTTTTCCGCTGGCAATATAATAACGAAGGATTGATTCATATTTTGAAGTACCTACTGTAGGTATACGAACAGCTTCTAAAGTGCCACTCAGTTGCCAAACGGTGGTAAATTATAACAGGTTTATAAAATATTGCGAATATTTTGATTTTCTCCGTCTAAATATTTTTTTTTTTTTTGAGCCAGTAAAATACAATTATTATATTGATGAATATATATAATTTTTAGAGGTATAGCCATCTTCAGAATCATAGCTATCTGGTGAGTTCTTCTAAGAAAAAAAATAAAAAAGTAAATAATAGAATATAGACGTAAGCAAATGCTCCGTATGACATTAAGAAATTTATAAAAACTTACGTTTGACCCCATATGATCCCATTAGGGGTGGAATTTAGCAAAATCCGTGAAAAAATTTTTAGACAATAAATCGAATGACCTTTTAAAACCAGCGGTTCAATATCTTATTAAATACTGATAAATTCGTAATAAACAGGTTGACCTCATTTGACCCCCTGAGCCTTTAGAGGTGGGATTTCGTAAAATCCAAAAAATGATTTTTAGATAATCAGTGGAGTGAGTAATGAATGACCTTTTAAAAAAAGAAACGGTTTATTTTCTCATCAGGCTTAATACATATTGAGAGAAACGTAAAAATACGTTTGACTGATCCCTTGTGTAGGAGTAGAATTTCAGAAAAATTTTTCTTCGTAAGTTCTTATGACATTTTAGAATTATACCTTGAAAATTTCAGCGGTTTTGATTGGGAGTCGAGTGAGTGAATAAGTGAATGAATTAGTCACTGAGGGAACTGTTTTATGTTAGTTGTAAATTGTGTTTACGTATCTCATTCATCTTGTTAGTCACACATCGCATTGTTGACTTTGTAAATTTTATATTTCCAGGCGGTCCCTACATATTAACCGATTTGAAACCAATGGTCAAGTACACATTCCGCTTCCGTGCATTCAACGAAGCCGGCAGTGGACAATGGGGAGGATTCTTGTCAAAGCAAATGCCAGAAATCTCATCTCCTAGCGAACCTGTGATAACGAACCCATTAACTCTCAATGAAAAATACATCAAATCGCCTCAGCCAAACCAAATTAGTCTCCAGTGGACTATTCCTTCTAGTAATGGCGCCGACATCGACAAATACAGTGTAAGATACTGTCCGGTGAGTAAATTTTGATGGTTAAGCTTTAATTTGTAGGTAACATAGTGAGTGTATTTGAGCGAATCTATTTTTTTACAAGTTACGGATTCTCGATTCTGTATTTTTCAGAGTTACCTAGGCTCATTGTAAATATGAAGGTCGAATAAGAATCCATAATTTTATAGTCAATTGTTTATTTTTTTTATCAATTCAGGTAGATTCTTATCAAAAATGTAAAAGTTTCAGTATCATTATCACAAACAGCAGTTATTTTAGATGAATTTTTATTGCTGATTTTCCATCAAACTTTAATCCATCTCATCAAGTTAATTCAAAAGAAGCTAAGAAAAATAAAAAATACAAAATCACTGATGACTGAATAAATCAAAATCTGATACCATGATACTAAAAATAAATCAAATTCAGCAAAGTTAAAAAAATTAAACTGATATGAGCAACCTGACTACCAAACAAACAAGTCCAACCAATCTGTAAAATTCCATTTCCTCTAGATCATCTGTAATTTATAGTGAAATTGGGAGATATGTAATTTGTACAGATGGGACTCAAACATAATTTTGTACAGAATCTGCATTTGTCCAAACAATTTTCTGTAATTTTTCTGTAAATTTCACTGTACTTGTACATGAATCTGTATGGATAATCAGGCAATCAAACACACCTATTGTAGTTTTGTGTTATTTTCTCTTTGGAAATTGTTTGTTGCAGCTGCATTTGGTGATAGCAAATTCCTTCAAATTCAAAATTTGACTTAAAAACATTTTGATGCGTGAACATCTTAGTGCTTGGTCTACAGTAGGGGCTAAATGAAAATTGCAATCATCAGATTTTTGTAACTCATAAGTCTTACAATTGTAACTCTCGTTTGCGTGTGTCACATGATGTGTAGGTATGTGATTGTGTGAAGCGCACGTTCACCTTACTATTATGTTTACACATCAATCCTTCATGAGTATATACTCATGCCTTTTATTTATTTTTACTTGCGAAATTTCTGTAATGTTGAATGTTGTGAATCTGCGAGGTGGAAGGTCAGAAAATGTTATCATTTGATGTGGTATGAACTAGTTTGTGGTCTGTTTATTAAAAGGCAGAAAAAATTTTTGAAGAAACAAGAAAAATATTGAGAACATCATTTTCCAGTTCTTTCTGGTAGAAACGGTTGAATTTAATTTCAGTAAAATTATAATTGAAATCAATTTAGAAAAATTCTCGCCTTGTGTACTCTACAGTTGAATTTACTCAGACAATGGTACCTGGGTAATTGAAAACATAGCTTCAATCAATATAGTTGCAACTTTTTGGGTCAGTTCGACATAATTTTCCCTAAATTGGATGATTTTTATCTGAATTTTGGTAATCTCGGTTCAGGTTCCGTAACAAATGTCTATTATTGAACTTGAATTTTTTGTGCAATATTATGATTTTTTCATAAGTTGCGAGGTCTTTGAACCGAGTATAGTCGTTGTCCGTGGAAAAATACTACTGTATTTATTTCTGCATATTGCTTGAGTACACTATACATGTCTTGTTTAATGTTCGTGTGTTTTTTCGTCTAAATCGTTAGGCTCAACCGGATCAGAATTTGCAAGAAGGTTTCTTTGTGTCGCAAGAAAGCTGCCTGACTCAAGAAATTTCGTATAATACCTTCGTCAGTTCGTACACGATCGAGAAATTAAATCCAAATAGCTTCTACAGAGTCGAGCTGATAGCCCACAACAACCTTGGATACAGTCAGCCTAGCACACGCTTTTTCCTAACTAATGGTAAGTGATGGAAGTTGAGAAATTTTTTTAAGATTTATTTTTAAATGGTTGCATGTCTTATAGCCAACTGTCTTTGGTGTATGGTTGCTTATTTGATATCTAGTCTTATTGTGGTTAGCGGGTTCTCTAATCTTGATATACCTACCTGCTTAATAATTTCTGTTCGTCTGTCTTTCAGTTTCTTTGATTTTTCCTCTGAATGTAATCTTCATTCACTTTTATTTTTATAGTTCTCTCTTTGGGCGTAATGATTTTTGAACTAGGTACTATTTTATGACGTTCCTAATTACAAATTTTAACAAAAGTATAGGTAATGAATTGGGCAGGTAAGTACCTTGCCGTGCTATTTTATTCAATACTTCCCAATTAGAAATAAGAAATGATCGTGGAACGAGAATTTTGTATCGGCTTGTAAATTTTTATTTTTTGCGTAGCCTGAAGGCGATGGAAAGGTGTTGAATAAGAAACCTTGAAGGAAAAAAAAAGTAGCGCTTTGTTTATAGCGTTGCTTGTTGCGCTCCGAAGTCAGGTTAATTTTTGTCTGAAAATCGCGGTTGAGTAGGTGGACTATCGGGCGTCGGATGAATTAATGACATTTCAGTTATCAAATTTTTATAAAACCAAAATTGGATGTAGATTTGTTCGAATTTTGATGATATTTTTAGAGATGTCAATTTTTTTTCGTAGAAGAAATGAGTCCTTTGACAGGATATTCTTTCCACTTCTTTAGTAATATATTCTCATTTAAAAATTTTTTTTTGCAAGCTGAAGGAATTTTATGAGATATTTATTTAGGTATCTTCAACTTTTTTTTTTTTTAAACCAATTTTAAAAAAAAAAGGAAGTTACCAGTTTCGTTCCACATATATGTTTTTTTTTTATGTTAATTGTTCCAGCATAACTTTTCAACTTAGGCACTGATTTTTATGAACTTTATTTTAAATAATAGAAAATGATCTTATGGTGGCTCCATATAATTTTTTTAGAATCTATAATGAGAAAGTTTTTGAGTTATCTTTAAATAAAAAACTTTTGGTTTTCAAGTAATATTGTCGCTAACGCTAGAAATGGAAAACCATCGAAAAAATTTTTTTCATCAAAAAATATAACAAACTTCAAAAAAACAAGGAACGAATAAAAATGCTCTAAAACAGAAAAATGATTCTTTTTAAATTGCTTCAGTATGATCTATCGGAATTTAATTTAAATGAAAAAAAGTATATGGTAAATTAATAATTGTTTTTAAAAAATAGAACCGAATTTTAAAAAATTATAAAAAATGCGCTAAAAAGAGAAAAACAATCCTTTTAAAATTTCTCTAGCAAGATGTAGGACTAGGGACTGGAATTATTGAAGTCGACGGCAATTAAAAAGTTTTGGCATAAAATTCGATGGAATTGTTGACGTGTAAAGCCTACATATGGTAAGAAAAAGATCGTTAACCTTTTTTTTCTTTTTTCTTTTTTCTTTTTTTTCATTTAACTTTGTCTCTAAGTTGAATTTTTAAACATTAGGTTTTACTTTTCTTTGAAATGAATGAAGCCATTTCAATGAAATTTTATGGATTTATTCTATTATTCAAATTAATAATATATTAACGAGGCTGTCTTGTTCATGTTTGCGAGTGAAAAAAAAGGAGTGTTTTTGAAAAATCCTGGGCAAGATGGTAAGTAGTGCCCTTATTCAGATTTGGCTGAATAATTATGCTAGGCAGTATACATATAGTGGCGAGAAATTCGGTGTCACCCTGTATAAGCGCTTTGCCTGTTATGAAAACGTTCTGAAGAAGGTTTCTTAAACAAATTTCCTCAAAACTGTCAATTAGTTTAGGATTTTATTGATGTGTTTAATTCATCATCTTCCAGAATTATTCAGGCCGTATAATCAGAGATTTTTCTTTAAGCATACCTACGTTCCGTAATTTTTAGTTGATTTTTATTCAATTTATTTAGTTATGTAAGCTAGGTGATTAATTTTCGAAAATCACTAAATGATTCCGATTCCGGCTAAAGCACTAATTTATGTGCCTAGATCTCATTACTAGATCTCTCTCTTCCATTGCAAATTGTAAATGGCGTGAAATTTTATTTTAGAAGAAATTTAGAAAAAAATATTTTTATTTTGGTTAATTTTTTCGCTCATCCGACTCCCTTGTTCCTGGGAACTATTTGGTATAACTAACACATACGTTCCTGAAATACATAGCTTACGGATGTTGATAATTTTCTTATTTTCGTTCTGTTAGATTTGGTGTTTCTTGAAAAATCGTTAATGTTTGTGGTGAATCTAGATAAGTTATTGTGCTATTTTTGTTTTAGTTGTTTTTTTAAAACTTATATTGATCTCAGATTTTTTATACTTTATTTTAGACGCATATATCTTTTCATTTTGAGTGTGTGTTTTTCTTTGAGAAAAAGAAAATTATGTTTTATTATGGTAGTTGTTCAGTTGAAAAAAAAAGGCTTGTTTTGTATGTTTTTTTTTTTTTTTCTATGTTTTAGATATTCGTGACGAACGCAGTACTGGTAAGGCATCATCTGCTTTTGAATTGTTTGACGTGTTGTTGTTTGTAGTGTCGTCAGTAACATTGAATGTTATATATTATTTTTAATTGTAAAATAGTATCGCGAACATTTTGTGTTTTAAAGTCGTATTATTACCCTAAATTTTTTTATTTTTTTGTGTGTGTAGTATGCTTGTTGTTATTTTCGAGATTTTTTTCCAATTTTTCTACTCATTTCAGTAACCGCCATATACGTACAAAATTATTTATTACCTGTAATAGGTACCTAACTACAGTTGACAAATGTCTGAGAAGATTTTTCGCTATCCTGTCGATAATTTTTATTTTATAATTTTGTACGTTACCTATATAGTGTGTTTTTTTTTTTTTATTTCTATTTCTATGTACATTCTGTATACATATTTCATGAAATATGCGAGCAAATGAATTGCTCGGTTCGTCGTACTTTTTTTTTTGGAGTAGGTACGTAATGGGTTACCGGATATGTAACCTCGCCTGTTAAACAAAGAATAGGTTTGCCCACATCGTATAAGTCTAAATTAGTGGACCGGGACGTCTCGTGTAACCATCGCAAACTGGACGTGCTATATAATTACAAAAAACAAAACAAAAAAAAAAAAAAAAAAAGCAGCATTCCTTATAGACATTTATTTGTGTGCAGTACTAAGTCTTATACTGTTTACTTTCGGGGTCAATGTTGGTCGTTTTCATGTAGGTACTGTCGCGGTAGTTGGGTTACTATTATTTCTAAAAAATATTACATAGTAACGTGAACGTACACAAATTTGTAAAAATCCTATGAAACACATTTGTATCATTTTAGTATTATAGTTTTTTTTTTCCTTTTTTTTAGTTTTGAATGTAGAAATATTAGAAATAATTTTGACTAAGTGTTTGTAAAGTGATCTGGAAGCATCGGCCGTGAGTAGATTTTTTCCCTTTATTAGTTTGATATTTTTTCAACTTTTCAAAAGTGCAACTGTAAATATATAAAATCACCGCTCTGAACACTTCGCTGTACATTACCAACTCACCCGTGCCATCTTCCAGGTCAATTTAATGAGCTCTTTTTCCACGAAAATTAGGAATATGGCTATACTGTCAGGCCGTACATTATGAAGAACATCTGGTTAGCGATCTAAAGAAGTTCAAATATAAATTCGCCCTGTTACAGCGTACTGGTGGTCTGTCTTGAAAATTGAAGGGGCAGTGGATCTAAAATTCGATCAAAGACATTAATATTTAATCGATGCAATAAATATAAGGAGCCTCGAAAAATATACTGAATATCGTCTTGCAAATTAGTGTATACCTCCACTATCGAAGTGTCTAATTAAGAAATAGATGCCTTCCTGTTATCGTTTGATCTTACTGGTTGCCGCGTCCATTAATACTTATCTGAAGTTCTTGGAATCTCTCATCAAACATATCTAGCATTTTATACATACTCGTATTATGCATTATGTCTTCATAGGATCTGAATGCGTTTCTTGGAAACTACTGTCTCACCTTTGCCAAACTAAAATTTTCGTTTAATATTGAAATTTTGAGGTTGTGGATCTCGTTCTCTCTGATGAACTTTCTCCTCGAATGCAATTCCTTGTAGACTGTCGTTGTAAGACTGAGAATAAAGTATATATTTGAATTCTCGTAAATGTGTAAAAAACACTGAGCCACCATTTTGACCTTATTGTTGCGTCAATTTTTAAAATTTTTAAATGCTTTCTTCATTCTGTTATATAGTTAGAAGAAAAAAATCATTTAGTTTATACTTTGTAATTAGACTTGATAACTGAAGTTTTGTTTTTCATTTATCGTAAATTGCTTTAAATGTGGTTTAGTATTTTTACGAAAAATTTTATTTTGGAAGGAGAGTGAATTAAAAAAAATAAGAAGGTTTTTGTATTATAATTTTATGTTGGCATTTAGTGAGAATGAGACGAAGTGGGGAAACAAATTATGAATTATCTTAAAATTATGTAGAGGTAGCTTAGTATATATAACTACTGTTTCAAACTTTTTTTATGGAAGGAAGTAAATTAAATATCAAAAAACCCTTCTTTCCTTCAGAAAAAAGTTCGTTTTCCCATGCTCGATGGTGTATAGAAACGTTTTTCGTTTATGTGTAACCAATACAAAAGTTTTTTTCAAAGTTGTCTTCGAGTTTAGTTCAGTACAATTGAAATATATATGTATATATTTTTTTTTAAATTCGAAGACAACTCCATTTTCCTTGAAGAAATATTTTCCTTCCAAGTGAGTCCTTTTTTCGCTCTGCAACTTATTTCCACCTCCATTATTTCTCTAAGTGAAGAGAAGCAAAATCCATTACTTGACCAACTTCAAGTCAGTTTTTTGTATTCTTTCTTGGAAGAGGATTCCGTTACAAAATCATGCAGGTATTTCAACATCTTTCAACATGTTTTAGATGAAAAATTCTTTTCAAATTATCCTCTATTAAGTATTGGTAACAGTTCGCGCTATTTGCTCTTCTCGAAATGATAAATTGGACCTAAGTATTGTCGATTTTGAAAATATCAAATAGGCTCTTGGCACTCTTTATGTTTTGAAAATTTCTCCAGGGCAGACGGCTTTCATATGGGATATTTTATTGAAACTTTCTGGAAATGTATTTCTGTGATTTCAAAATTTTTCATCTAATTTATTGGGGTTTTTTATCCTTTTATTTTCATTCCTATCATCCAAAACACTAAATATGTTGGTCTACTGAAAAGTGAATTTGTGTGGCTAATGTTTGTCGTAAAGGAGTTGCTATACTTGTATTGTAGGTACCTAATCAAATGATATGAAAGAGATGTTCTAATTGGACGGTACGTCACATTAGGATATTAATTCATGTTCTTTACTCTTTAGTTGTGAAGAGACTTGCATTTATTCATCATTACCTATCTAAGTAATATTATAGCTCAAATTTTTGTATGTTAGGTCGATTTTCGGAGTGTTTCGAAGGTTTTGCACAGAGTATATTCCTGTTTATAGCAGGTTTAATTTTTCTTTTTTCCTTAACTGACTTTCTTGAACGTGTTTAAAATGTGTTCGAAAATTCTCATCCACCTACCCCCCACCATTTTTGGATCTCGTGATTCAAGTATAATTCATAGAGTTTTGCGTGGCGTTGTAGTTAGGTGCTCGGCTTTGCGATCAAAAAGTTGCAAGTTCGATACCAACTGCTGTCACATTTTCGATTCAAAATTGCGGCGTTTTCGGCTCGGTACTATTGGTGTTTCAGTTTGTATTCGAAAAGTTCTTGCTGGTAGGCTGTTGGACACCGGATGCCAACCATCCCCGAATGTATATTATTTAGATTTGGACGCTGCCGGGTGAAATGACGACGTAGCCAAAGCCCATCAAAAAAAAAAAAAATAGAAAATTAGGTTTTTGGAATATTTTGTATATGACGTGCTTTGAAGTGTAAAAGAATCTCAAGTTTTGTAGCCTTACAAGAAGCCTGCTGAAGTGCTGATCTTTTTCTCCTCTGTTATCTATAAGTACTTTGATGTATAACTAAACATAAAATATGCTGAAACTAGGCCGGCACATAACTGTTAAAAAGTTTATTAGTTATTTTTTCGAATAAGGGATAAAAAGACCTTTGATTTGATACTCATATCATGGTGGCATGAAAATTTTCTGGTTCGCTAGTGTCGTCCATTGAAAATTCCTTAAAATATGTTCTCGTGTATAATTTCATTTATTTAGGATCTTCTAGTAGTTGACAGTCAGATTCGGTGGTTGTGTCGATTCAGCTGGAAAGAATATCTAAGGCATAGAGGAAAATACGAAAAATTTAAAAGGAAATTAGTGATTTCTTGGTGGATCCGTTCTATTTTGGTATTAAAAAATTACTTTCTTCCAGTAGTAGCCTACATTGATTTTCACAATACTAAGTTCATGAACAACTTTTCTCACGTGTTCAAAATAGTGTGACTAAAAAAGGTGCACTTTTATTCCGTAAACGCGTTTGCAATTTTGTACATGTTTGTGTAACCGCGAGAATTAATATGGAATTCATTTTTGCGAAGAAATGGTACCCTTTATTCAATCTGGAAATGTAACTTGTACGAATTAATTCGATTTTGTGAGTTAAAAAAATTGTAAATAAGTTGATGTATAAAAGATGTTCAAAAAGTGTCATAATTCAAAACTTATGCGAACACCCCTTCCTTTTTTTTTTTTTTAATTGTTGTATTCCAAATCACCCAAATACTTCTCCTTAGGCCATAGTTAGCGTTCAATCTTGCCTGTCCTTTCTCCTTTATATTCCAACAAAATAGGCTATGTGTACTCTGCATTCAAAACACATTTTATTTATAAAATTTGACGTACTTAAACTATGTGTATCATGAAGAACTTTCCTATATTCTGTTTTTAATTTATCCAACAATGTTAGTTAAAATCTGTAATTAATCTCTGAATTGGAGTATTTGTAGTGTTACTTCAAAATCTCATCAAACTGTAACTAATGAGAAATGTGTTCCTATTTCTTTGATCGCGTCTCCTTTAAAATTTGGGTTTCTCGACTAGATCAAGCTCAAAGGTAACGTCTTGTGATGTCATTTATAGGGTTTTACTTTTAGAAAACAAACGAGAGGCCGGTGGTCTTCCCAGAAGTTCCATTTTCTGCCTGTCCTGTAGCTGTACCTTAGCGATCATTTCTTCGCCAACCTCAGTGTCCTGTAAATCTCGCGAATCGTGTGTTAAAATTGATTGACCCCCAAAATTCCCTTGCACATAGAAAAATTGCTGAATAAGGTCGTATCTTGTAACTCCTCGCCAGCATTTTACTTTTTCGAGCTGGTGATTTTTATGGAGGAAATTTGTAAACCCGTTTTATGCTCAAATCATTTTTGAGGAGGAGGAAAGGGGTTTTAAGTACTATCGTAGCGCCTCTGTTGAAGGGTTCTTTGGCTACCTCACCGAATATAGAGGGGGATGAGTATCTTCCGCTTAGAACATTTTGTGGAAATTTCATGACCATTGTTCTCCTGCATTAAGAATTAGAATCTCATATTCTTTCACTACGCCACTCTGAATGCGTAAACCTTGCCTAATTTATCAGTTAGAAAAAATTCAAAATTCAAAAAAAATTCAAAAAAAATTCAAAAAAGGAATTTGTAGTGTACTTAATCGTGTGTATTGTAATTTACTTTCTGAAACGGCATCTTTACGTGATATTATCGCTTAAGATAGGTTAGCCAATTAGAATCTTCTATATTATAAATGTAACATAGGCCATTATTATATAGGTACGTATATATATATATATATATATATATATATATAGATAGATAGATAGATAGATAGATAGAATAGTTGAGGTACGTTTTATGCTTATTTATGTACGTTTATTGTTTGTATTTTTATTATTATTTGTACTACCTTTGTACACATGAAACAATTAAATGCTCTTCAAAACAATTAAAATTATAAATTCATTCTGTATTCGCGAGCAATAGGCGTATAGGCTTACCGGAGGGGAAAGAAAATGGTTTGACCGTTCATTTCGTACTAGTTGAATTTTTGAGATTAATTGAAAGTTCTGCCATTCTGCAGTGTTATACTCATTTATGGCTTGTATATCGTACAGTAACTGAATCGCGTATTGTTAATTCTTTAGTGTTTTTATTTTATTTTTCTAAATTGCGTGTCCATTGCGTATTTGTGAAAATCCAGATGCTAGGAAAATGTCGATTTCCGACGCGTTTTATTCACATACGCAAGATACAATCGAAAAAATGGTAAATATTAAATTTTTTTCTTTTTTTTTAATAATAGATTTTTATGAAATCGCACAAAGCACGGTTCCTTGGTTACAAATTTTTATTAATAATTTCGGTGCCGGTTAATATTTTTTTTTTTTCTAAAATATTTTCTTTCAAACGTCGCTTTTTTACTGCGAGCTTTTAATCGCCTCAACATTCATATTATAATTTAAGCTCATTCTAATATTTTTATTTTAATAGTATCTGCCGTATCCATAATATATTATTTTAATACACAATAGAATGATGGGTCACTAATTTTTTTTATCATAACGCTGTGTCATTTTTGTCACAAAATCACATTTTATTAATGTCTACGATACGACACTAGCATAAAGCACACTCACTTTAACCACTTCCTTATTATTCACCGTAGTGCATGTGTTTTGTATATTATTAGAGATTGCGCTCACTGAGATGTGTAAATTATGAATTTTTTTCTTGGTTTTTTGAATCGCTCGTAACACTGTTAATAATATTAAGGTATTAATATTAAAATTTCTGCATGTTTTTTTATTTTTTTATATAATGTAAAGATAATTTTGCGACCAGAATTATTTGGCGTTGCCATTTGAGAATATATGATTTGTGAAGAAAGAAAAAAAAACTAATATTTTTCAAGCGTTTGAAAGTGAAGGTTGAAATTTTTTTTTGTATATTCTGCGTGGTTAAAATGCTACTTTTCGGCGAAAATTCGCGGAGAAAACAACAAAAAGTTTTTTTGAAATAATTTTTTGCTTGTTGACATTGATATGCTTCGAACATTTATATCTCTCTATGTACATTTACTTCCTTGTACCTGCCCCCTGCGAGTGAAATCATTGAATAGGCTAAAAGTTTTACTGGGGTGTGAGGATTAATTCGTACTAAAAATTCTCGGTGTCTTTAAAAAAAAAAGTTTTTGTATTTTGAAAATTGTCCGTTAAAATTTTAAATTTTTGAGGTGAAGAGGAGTAACACTAGAAATTACTAATTTTTTCTTTTCTATGGTCTACATGTTATTGTTCCACTAAATAGTACACGTGTATTATAAATGGAATTTTTGTCCGGAAAAATAATTGCCTTTTGTGTGTGGGTGTATGGAAAGATTTAAAGTTTGATTTTTGTTTCGGCTTTACAGAAAAATTTGTTTTTAAATATTTAATGTAGTTACCTGGCTACTTTCAAACAGTTTTTTCAATACATTTTAAATAAAAATATTTGTATTAGGCGTACACCAAAGAAAAATTTTGGTGAGGACTACGAGAAATATGAATGACTTTTTTTTCTCTTTCTCTCTGTCGGTTGTCAGCTCCATGGGCGGGATGAAACCAGCAATCTACAGGTTGGAAAAATACGACGTTATCCGTGTGGCTACACCCTTGCCTATAGTTTGTGGAAGGTGTGTGTCTATGTTCTCGTATTCACAGCCCCTCCTCCCCAGTGCTGCAGCTACAAAGCAGCATGCCGTCACTTCAGAGAGCGGAGCTAGGCTGCTGCTTATGCGGTGAATCCAACCAAACCCACAATGCTGACTTACGCTGTCATAATTCAATGTCACTCTGTTAAGGAGGAGGTGCATGAACAATAGCACAGTTGCGTGTTTGATAATTTTTTCTTTTAAATTACATTTTTTTGAAGGGGTACATTTTTAGATTTAGATACTCATTATTGCTAGTGAGCCATTAAAAAAAAATGTTGGTCAATTTTTTCATACTTTTAAATATTGACCTTTTTTTATGGAGGGAGAGGAATTTTCCCCTTGTCCCCACTTGCTCAAATTTTCTTCCTGGCTATGCCAAGGTTAAAAAAAAAAACAAAACATCTTATAGTTGGAAAATAAATTTTTTTTGTAATTTTTCTACCCCAAAAAATCTGCTGCCAAGAGATCAGTTTTCTTTGTCCGTCCTGGCTGCACCACTGTAGCAGCTCGAGCCACTGACAAATACAGTAAATTTCACAGAAATGGGATCTACTTTTTAACATGTGCGATAAATGTTATTATATTTTTTGTAATAAGTGCATGGAATGTTCAATTTGAAAAATTATCAGTGAAATGACAGTTGCAGCTAATATTTATTATAATTTCAACGACTGATGTACAGTAGTGTGGAAAGTTAAATCTTGGCTAGAGTGGGCATGGGCAGCATGCATTGAAATAAATATTGGCAAAGTATGCATGTACATTTTGTGGTAAAGTTGTTTCCACACACTTCTTTAAGGTGGGTACTCATTTGTATTACTCTGCTAAGCCATATCATAGGTGCATATCATGATACAATACGCACAGATGATATGGCTCTCATTTTATGAGGTAATGCCTGGGATCATTACGTATCTTCAAATTCTTTCAAAAATTTTGCGAATCTAAATAGCGCTTTTTGATATGATGGCAAAATACCGACATTGAATAGAAAAGGATGGTACTGTATCATGATATAATACGAGGTTTCAAACTTTGTACATATTGAAACAATTTGATGATATGGTGTGAAAAAATGATACAGACGTGTAATGCTCCTTTAGAATCTGTTATTTTATGTATGCTACGTGAGACTTGAAGATCATGCAATATTCATGTGTTACAAAATGTCTAGACTCAACATCGCTATTTCGAAAAGTTGAAAAGATTTGGTTATTCCTAAATACAAAATGGAAAACATTACTTTTTTTTTTCAAGTAGAAAAATAAAAATTCAGATAACCAATTGAAAAATTTTCTGATCATTCTATCAGTGTTTGCTATTCAATTCTTCAAACTTGAAAAAAATGAAAAAAATTATTTTTTTCAAATTCCGAACTTTTAACTTACCGAGAAACTTTTCTGATTAAAGTTGACGAATGCGCTGGAAAATAAGCCAAGAAAATTATTTTCACATAAAATGTATTACAGAAGAACAGTGTAGCCTACACCATTTTGAAATCATTCGCAAATAATAAATTTTATTAAAAATTCTTACTATATATAATTTGAGAAATTTTTTTTTTTTTTTTTTTTTTTTACCAGAGTAGCCTTATCGTTGTTGGTGCATTAGGGGTTTGGAAATTGAATAGCCGACAATCGACTTTGGAACTGTGAAATGCGTAAACAACCATGAAACGTACCAACACTCGTAGTTAGTCTTGTTACGTTTTTTTTTCTTAATTCATTCATCATGTCAAATGTTTTCGGCTCGAAAATTCGTTAAAACTAGACACATAAGAAATCGATCCTTTTATAATTCGATTAACTTTAGTCTCGTTTATTTTCTTCGACAGTCCCCCTGTTTTTCTTTCACCTACCAACGAGACAATGCCAAAAGTAATAACCTACCTACATTTGTAAATACTCTTAATACGGTTTATTATTTGGTCGTAAATAACGATGCTTACAAAATTTTGTTAGCATTTTGAGAATCACGGGGTGTATCTTCTTCTTGCAGGTAATACTGAAGGTGGTGAAAAAATGGCTAATACCGGAATCAGCAGCGCCATAATAATTTACGTTGTTGTCGCAGTATTGATCGCATTGTTGGTCATTGTCGATATCTTCTGTTTCTTCGTTAGCCATACAGGTAATTTTTGACGGTTTGTTATTTAAAAATGATAATTGAGTTTTTTTTTTTTGATGTTTACATATTGTATTGTTTTTTTTTCTGCCATAATTTTAGGAGTATTTCATCTACTTTTTGGTTCATGCTGTGGCAGAAAGAAAAAGAACGACGATAAGCTCGGAAGGTAGTACATCATTTTTAAAACAATATTTCTTAAGATTTTTCTCCATAAATCCAGTCGTGAGAATCAAAAATGGAATTGAAGAAGAAAAAATATCGAAAAAAATGTTCTTGTTGGACTGGTGAAATATTGTTTTTTAAAGTGACATCTTTAAATACGGCACAACGTTTAAAATTTAATTATTTTTATCTGGATTAAACTTCTATTTTCGGATCCTGCAGTCTTCGTGTTCTCTCTTTCGCAAATATTATGTTGTAGTTTGGTCAACAAATTAATAGTTTTAGATAGACCTTTTTGGAACAGTTTATTCTACTTTGGGGATTTGTTTAAATACTTTGTTGGAGATGAATATACTACAAGAGATAGTTTTTAAGATATCTTTCAGTTAAAATTGTATTTTTTTTTTTTTTTTTTTTGTTAAATGGCACAAAATAAGTATTCTAGAATGTGGACTTGAAAACAACATAAAATAAGGGTGTTGTCAACTTGATCGTTAGGGAATCCCCATCTTCTCGGCTGTCCCTTCCGTCCCCCAGCCCACCTTCATCTATACCGCTACCACTACTCCATTTTTTTAGGTCACTTTTTTTTAGAAGCTAAAGGGGGTTGACTTCCAGGTCTTTCAGTTAATTTACATGCTTGACAAAAAAAAAAAAAAATTGATAGATGAATCTCTCGGAAACTATAAAAAATTAATTTTCGTACAATATTATTTTTGGCCTATGACTAATAATTATTTGCCAGAAACCGAAACGAAAGACCTATTTCCGGATGCCCTGAAGTTAGCTCACCTCGTAGACTCTTAGACTTTTAGTATATTCATCTTCAAACACGTCGAAACAACTATTCCAAAAATTCTGTCTACAAATCCTTGAGCATTCATTGATTGGACTTATCGCAAAAACTTCGAAAAAAAAATACATATAAAAGTTCAATTTTAAAAATAATTTCTTAAAATTATTCCATTGTCAAGTCTTCGTTTTAATGTTAGGTAAAGAAATAAGCTTTAATGAAATTGTTCAGCTTCTAAAATCGAAAAATCAAAAAGTAAATTTACAAGTAGAAACATTCCAAGTTTTAGAAACAAAAGTCCGTACCTTTCGTAAAGGATTCGACTTCCAAGCCTTCTCTAGGGGCCCCCCGCCCCCTTAACCATCTCTTTCAGCAGTATGTGATTGAAAAATTCATCTTGAGGGACCATTGACTACCGGATCTCGACCATCCCCTCCTCACTTCGACGTCAAAAGGTATTCTATGTTTATTTAATGGCCAAGAAGTTGAGTCCTACAAATAATAATTTGAAGAAGAAAAAAAGTTAATTGTGAAGTTTGCGCCAAGGATACTTTGGAATCGATCCCTAAAATTTATTTTGATTTTTTAAATAATTCCGCCTCCGTGTAGCAATTTTATTTCGGACTTATAACTGTTATAAGAGGAGACCCCAGGGGGAAAGAGAGAGTCATAGAGGGACAGAGAGATAAAACTGTTGTTGTTCCCTATTTTTTCTCCGTTTTCGCTTTTTTTTTCAGTTTACAAACAAAGAAGCAAGTGATGTACCTGGCGGAAAATCTAAAAATTTTCTTTTGGAGAAAGTACAGACTTCCACTAAGATTTAAAACCTTTGGAACGTCGCTCAGAGTAACCAACTCCTTAACATAAAATCGCTATCTTCCTTTCCTCTCTCTCCCCCTCTGTTCCCCTCTTTCTCCCTAGTTGCATTTTAAAACCATTTATTTGAATTGGCCATATATGCAGTGGGTACAGTAGGACCTAAACTTCAATTTTGTATCTTTTTGGACTCCATATCTCAAGAAGGAGGGGGATACAGAAGTATGAAATTTTGTGGACTGTCAATATCATTGCGGTAAATATGTTTCTGGGAGGAAAAAACGTCGAAAAAAAATGTCGAGGGGGTGAGGAAGTCGAAATCCACAACTTCACCCCAGCTGCGCTATGGACTTTTTCTCTTCAGATGACCCATCCACGCAGTGAAATTTTTTTTTTAACACCTCAATCGTGAAAATCAGTCCAAATGTTTTCCCTAACTTAGTGTCACAGTAAAAAAAAATCTTATATAGATATTAAGATACGTATAGAAGATTGTAAATTGATTGGCATACCTGCTTATGCGCCATATATGAAATTTGTTTTTTTCGAAAATTTCTTTTTCTAACTCTCCGATAAATATAGACTCATTAATTTTTTCTTCTTCAATTCGCCCGTTTGTGTAACCTATATACTCGCAAAATAGGCTCGTCCCTAATTATGTAGAGATTGAACAACACAAACCCATTGTCCTCCTTTCCTCCCGTGAAAATTTTATTTTGATGCTACCTACTGGTTGTGCAAACTCTGCGTAGGTCACTGTGTAGGTCACCTTCTACTGTAGTGCTTGTCCCTACGAACTATGTCACAGTAATGCAATTTTTAAGCGATCCGTGAGTTTCGATAGATGCTCTCTCATCTCTAAACATATTACTTGAGTATTAGAAATAATCGAGTGGTTTTATAGACAGCTTTTAACCCTTGCGAGCAGATTTGTTTGTTCGAAGACTTGCGTTAAATTGCAATTTTATTTTCTTTATAACAACAACCTTATCTAACCACTCTTTAATTTATGATAATTATAAATACCTCCGCACACGCGTCCGTAACTATATGTACGCAAAATGCTATTCAATGTTGTTTTTTGGATGTAATTTATTTTTCCCATGTACTTTTTCCCAAATTTTTTTCTCTATTTTTTTTTTTTTAATCATTTTATGTGTGCCTATATGTCAGTCTGTATAGTTGGCGTTTTCCTTTGCCTTACTGCGGTAATGTTAATGGCGAATGTAACAGTCACGGTGGTAATAGTTCTGTAAACTCAGAAGTGGAGAAAGTACCGTTGTCTGAGATGACGTTTGTTTTGTAAGAAAATACCAAAAATTAATAGTAGCTTTGGACGTTTTAAGCTGATGTTGTGAACGAAAATTTTCGCTTCGCGTGCTACAAATGGCCTAAACTATTTTCTTTAATTGGTATACCTATTTTTCGTTTTTGCTGCGTATAGGTACCAGTGGTGGATCATATAGTGACAAGTTGTTTTAGTGACAGCGAATTTTCGGAAGATTTTGTTGTAGCTTCAGTTTCATGGTTGAGGTGGCCATACCTACCTTCTGTTTCTGGATAGTCATTGTTAAACTTGAAAGTATTAGTACCTAGGCATTATTAAAATGATTAAGTTGACTGTAAAACAAGTATAGACTCCTAGGTATATTGTTTCTAAACAGAAGTGATGTGAAGAACTCCTGGAAGTTGCCAATTGTTTTATTTGGAAAATTTTTCAGTACTTGGCTCAAGAAAAATGAAATTCTTACTCAGTTTGTCTACAAAGGGGATGATGAAAATCTTCCGTTTTGTGAGAAAAGAAAACGAATGACACGATTTTCCCATTTCCATTTTTTTGTGTGTACCTATATCATACATGTATCACCTAAATTTCGTGTTCACGGTTTTGAAAAAATTACATAAGTGATAGGGGTGAAATTTTCACGAAAGATTGTCATTATACCCGACTAAATCTGATAAGAATTAAATGTTTGTTGGTACAGTCGTTTTGGAGAAAGCTATTCCCAGAAAAGAGGTTTTTCTAAGATTTTCAGGAAGCAACAAAAGAGATCAAACTGAAATTTTAACGATAGGTTGTCTTTATATAGTTGCAAATATCTCTGAAGTTTGGTATCTATTAATTCATTAATTCTCGAGAAAACTAGAAAATAAAAATCGGCTGGAGAAAGTTTTGTGTTCACAATTTTGAGAAAACTCAAAAAGTGATTGGACTAACGTTTTAATCAAATGTAGTCTTTACAAAGGACTTAAGGTCTGATAGTTTGGTGCCCATTCATTCTATTGTTTTCGAGAAAACTGGAGAGTAAAAAATTCTTGGAAAATGGGATTTCGACGATTTTAAGAAAACTACGAAAGGGATCCTCATATGGTCTCAAAATTGATATAAGAATCCTGCGTATTAGTTCAGTAGTTTCCAAGAAAACTGGAAAAAAAAATTGCCGAAGAAAATTTTTGGTTTTTGAGTAAAGTACGAAAAATGATGATGCTAAAATTTTGAAAAAATGTAGTTCCTTGTGTAGGACCAGACCTGGTAGGAGATTGGTGTCTATTTGTTTAGTAGTTACTGGGAAAACTTGACAATGAATGCAGTAATATAAACTTGTGATTTTAAATTGTGGGTGAATTGGCAAAGGGGGTTTTCTAGCAAAGTTCTGCTGCGGTACGGTTTTTTCTCATGTTTTTCTAAATTTTGCATGAAGTATGTAGACAACATTACCACAATCCACTTTGTTTGTATCTTTTTACGAACTAGTTGCATTCTCCAGAAATAAATGAAACGATAGAGAATCATGTCTTTTTTCTATGAAAATCTACTTTATTAGTTCTCTTCTCTCATGTCAGCCGAAAAAATAACGTTTTGAACTACCCAATTAATAGGAAAGGTTTGAATTTGAAACTATTTATCATCCTCAATAAAATCTTTTTGTGACAAGTGAAAGATTTATTATTAAAAATTTTTTATTTTTTTTTAGCTGATGTCCAGCCCGTACAAAATTAAACATTAGTGTTCACTCTTATTTTATTGATATGGATTGTAACTTCAGTCCCAAAATTCAAAAAAAAAAAAACAAAAAAAAAAAAAAAAAAAAACTGTTTTTGATGTATTTGTATTATTAATTTTCTCCACTATTGATGGAGTGAAGGAAATTACAAGTTGCTATGGAGACATTTGTTTACCAGTTTGTTAGCTCAAGTTTCAATTCCTTTTAATTCTTTTAATGTAGATGATGGCTGTACATGATTGTATTTCACATTTCATAATTTGTATTCGAACTAATCAGAGAAGCAAAAGAAGTTCTGAAGGAAAATATTTGTCGTATGCAATTATTTACTCCCCAGTTTTTGTATCAGATTGTTGGTTCCCGTTCAGTGCCGAAGATAGGTATTGATGTTTTTTTAATCAAATATGGTTAACTTGAAAGGTCTAAGTAGGAATATATTAATTTTTCGAATGCAGTAGGCCTTTTCATATGTTTATTAATTTCAATTCCAAATTTTGTAATTTTTGAAATGCCTTCAATACTGAAGATAGACATCAATATTTTTATTATAAGTCGACATTAACTGATGAGTTAAATGAAATTATTACTAACTGCGCAGATATTCATCGAATGCAGTTATTTGAAACCTCTCCAGTACTGAAAATAGGCATTAATGTTTTTGATCATAGGTTGACACCAACTGCAGACTCAACAAAATACCTACTAATTGTGAAAATATTCGTTGAATGGAGTTATTTATTTACTACGGTAATTTTCTGCCTTTTGTAAATTCTGGATTTCCCTTCAAAACCGAAGATCGGCATCATTGTTTCCATTGTATGACGACACTTAGGGAAGAAACGAATGAAATTCTTTGAACAAAGATTTGTTGAACGCAGTTATTTGTAAACTCATTTCAGGGCTGAATTTATAAATTTTTGGTAACCCTTCAAAATTGGAAGATATGCAGAACGTTTTAAGAGGCAAATGAAGTTCAAAGTTGTACTGCAATCAGTTGTTCAGTGTTTACCGAATCATTTGTAAACTGAAGTTTTCTAGTTTTTTCTTTCCCTTTAATATTCTGAGTATGCATTAATAGTTGTTATCATTAAATTTATTCTTGTCATTTCTGTGAAGAAAGAAAGTTAAAAGTTTTATTGCCGTGGTTTATTGATTGTGAACATATATTTGTTAACTTTTGGGCAGAAGTACTTTTTTTTTTTTTTTTTAAATACACCTTCAGTATGAAGGATAGGCATGTATGTTTTTATCATTTCTTTATTTATTGAAATGAAAAGTCCAAGTTAGCAGTTCTAGCATTCTCTCTCCAATTTTCATGTTGAAAATTTGTAAATCTTTTAAGTCTCTTAAATATCAAAAATTGATGAAGATACAAATGCCATACTTAAAAGGTTGCGTGGATGTACAATCGAAAAAAAATTTTCTTGACCCTTTTTAAATTTTTAAGTTTTTTGAACCTAATTATTGCTTTTATGATATTCTGATCATTGGTGGATAGTGTTTGTGATCCTAGCACTAGATGAATGTCTGTAACAAAGCCGTCACTGATCCATTACTGGTGTTCAATAGGCAATAACGATCGTATAGTTTTTTTTTTCTTTTTTATTTCGTCAAGCTTTTTTAGTTTGACATATTTTCGTAGTTAGGCAATGATTTTTTTTTGTTTATGCGCTACCTATACCTACTTTCTTTTCCCCGTTTGGTGATTGTAAAAATATTTATTTAATTTATTTAAAAATTTTTTATTGAGGCTATAGTTGTATAATGAAGGTTTAACTTATTCTTTAAGATTGAGAAACTTTGTTTGATTCTGAAATCGCGTTTAGTTTTATGAGAGATTGTGCTAGAGAGAAGTAACTCGGGTTCAGTTACTTTAGACTGATTGAATGAAGTGCAGTCTGTCTGATTCAGGCTGCGGCAAAAGAGCAGTTAATTATTTCGAATTAAGTCTCAATGTGCCCATTGCTCTGTGCCCTGTTTTAGTTGAATCATTTAAAGAAAAAAAAGAATTTTACCAACGCGATGCTATATATAGTCAGCTTTTTAATTTTTTTTATTTTGGTTTTTGCTATTTATAGCCTATATTAACCTTATCTCCGGCGTAATTTTACTTTGATTAATTTTTTTTTCTTTTATTCCAGTGAAAGCAAAGACTTGATATCAAATGGAAACAAAAAAATTGATATTGAAGAGCAATCGCCGATGATAACGGACGGGTAAGAATGCAGTAGGTGTATATTCTATTCGGTAAAAAATGCGAAACTAGTTCTCTGAAAAGGCTATTCTATTTGTCCAGTGTAGAACTCGGAAAGAACTTGAGTTTGAAAAAGTGCGGAAATTTTGGCTCCACAAGGAGTGCTATCAAGTCAACCAAAAGCCGAAAAAGGCTGTATTTTTCTCTTTATTTTTTTCCAGTCGAAAGACTACTGAAAGCCGTATTTTTTCCCGGACATTTGGGTCTTTTTCCTTCCGACTCGGCATATTATTATTCTTTTTATTACACATTTCTAATCTGGTGTTGTGGTGGTGCCTTCACGGATTTTTAATATAAAAATAATAATTTATTTCGTAGGAAATTTATGAACTGAAAAATAGAAAGAGTAACCAAAAAACAAGCATAGAACTAGCCGAAGAAAAATAAACTTGGCAATTGTAATAGGGTTTTTGTTGCAATTCGTGTAAAAATCTTAATAAGGCTAAAGTTAAATGTGTAAAGCCAAAAAAGATTCTAGTTCCGCAGCAAACCTAAAGCATCAAAGTATAGGAGTAATGGAACGAGCACTGCATCATAAAAATGTTAGGTGTGTGTGTGCGCGCGCACGCGCGCAAGCGTGTGAGAGAGAGGAGAACCATGAGGTATAGGTAATGCTATCTCTCTTTCACCCATTGTAAATTAGTCCGAATCAGATAAAAGCAGCAAAAAAAAAAAATGCTTTTTTTGAAACTTGCTTTTATACGATTTTAATAAATTAGACGAAAATAATTGTGAAAGAATTACGAATGATCTGTAACATTTTACGAACATTATAAGGTAATAAATCACTCTGTTTACGTCTGATTATATTTGCCGCAATGAGTGAAGGAGAGATGGCGCTATCTTTTTAATTGCTCTTTCTCTTTTTAACAGGTTCCTGTCATTTTGTTTATATTTGGCGTATGGGTAATGCTCATTCCATTATCCCTATACTTTGATGGTCTAAAGAGAAGCTATATTTTCTAAAGGGCAAGCAATTAATATTCAGCTTGACAGCCCTGCTAACAAGGTCTGCAAGTTCTGATGAAAATTTTTGCTTCAAAAATGTGATATCTTGTTTGTATCACATAATGTGAATGTTTTAAGAATGGTTCAAACTCACTTTATTCTCTTTTTAATCAAACACTTGGAAAGTTGAGAAAAGAGAAAAACTGTACTCTCGTTTATATAATGTTTCTCTTGATTTATTCTCGAAAAGTTGAAATTTCTTTATAGAATACGGATTAGGATAAGAGAATAGAGAAAGTGAGTTTGAACTGTCCTTTATTATTTTATTCTCCAAAAATTTCAAGTTTTGTTGTTTAGGAAGTATAGGTTGTTTTTTGAGTTTCTGTCACCGTCAAGAACTCTCACAGGACTAGAACACAGAAATTGTCAAGACTTAGAATTTTTTTAGCCCTTTTGTTCCATACAGGGTGTCTTGAAATAGAGAATCAATTGCCAAACTTCGGTGGTTGTTAATACATGCTTGATGAACCAAGTGTCAGATTGCCTTGTGAAAGAGATATTCTATGTTTTATGTTCGTATGTGCACAAAGTTGCATATTGCACGTTTTGATAAGGATAATTTTTTTCTAAGTTAGAAATTGACTGCAAAACTTCAATGGTAGGCAGTAGTCATTGAGATGAGTCAAAAATGTTATTCCGACATGTGGCCTATATTCGATATTAAAGGAATAATAAAAATTGTGAGTAAATTTTCAAATGAAATATTATTTTGGGTTAGTCAGGTTTTCACGTAGTATAGAAAAATTCCATTAGCTGCATGCAAATAAAACTCGACGTGCACATTTATATACTTAGTCAGATTTTGACGCAGCATTGGAAAGGAAAATGCCGTTCGAGGTGGTATAACAAATTGTGTTGCTGCAAAATGGACCAATATGCCGGTGTAAAGCCTACATGAGGTAAAGGGAAACAGCACAGATTTCAATAATTCTAGTCCCTAGATCTAGATTTTGCTGGAGAAAATTTAAAAGAATTATTTTTTCACTCTAGTGCGTTTTTGTTGCTTTTTTTTTGGAGTTGGTTCTATTTTCTGAAAAAAAAAGAAGTTTTTCAACGACTTTTTGTTTCTAGCATTCGCAGCAATATTGCCTTAAAACTAGCCGCTTGTTTATTTAAAGATAACTCCAAAACTACCGCATCGATTCTTGAAAAAATTTAATGAGACCACCATGGGGTCATTCTCAGTCATTTAAAAAAATGTCGATAGAGTTGATATAACAAAATTGTGTTGCAGCGAAGTGAACTAATAGTAGAAATACACGCAAATAACAGGTTTATACTATGCTGTGCCAAAATCTATGTAAGTATAGAGGTGAGTTTCATGAGTCATATTTGCATGCATCTAATGGAATTTTCCTTTGCTGCGCCGAAACCTGACTAATCCTGAATGTATTTAGCCATCAACTCATAGTTTGGTAGTACAAACGTTTTTGTACTTATTATACCAAGTACTCCGAACTACTGACGTTCGGCAGTCGATTGCCAGGACACTCTGTATAAAAATCAGTATTAACACGTTAAATTATCACATGAATTTTATTGATTAGCCATTTTAATGTGTACCTCTGTTTATTTTTCAGTTCGAAAAAAGACACTGCTGTAGAGTATGACATGAATAAAGGAACGCTAAAGACTGGTTTTGTAGGAAAAGATTCGGCAGTTTAATCCGTTTTTACGGTATTATTAAGTCGAAGCAAGCGTACTCAGATTCGTCTGTAATTTTTTGTGTTGTTTCTATTTTTTCGCTGTTACCATCGGGTATCATTTTATATTTTTAATAAATCTTTTGTTTCCTTCACTCGACTACTACGATATGGTTTTTTCTCTCCCAAAGTATTCCAGTTGACGCTTGTTTCTTTTAGTTTCTTTTTTTTTTTTTTTAAACTTTCTGTGCTCCTTCTTTTTCACCCTTCCTTTATCTTTATATGAAAGCCCCCTATCCCCTATATATGTATTAAGATGGGTAGGGTTTGTGATCGTGTGAAAACCTAATGTGTAAGAATCGTTTTAAACTATACTTGGTGCTATATGTTTGTAACTTTCAAAAAACTCTAGAAATTCTTTTGGTTGAATTGATGTAGGGGTATGTATGTTTTATGTTTAGGTGTACGAGCCTTTCGACCTACCCATCGTCCTTGTTTATCTATCGGTAAGTATGCCGTTTTTAAAAAAAATTAAGAATGTCTTAACAAAATCACAGATATTAAAATCATCGAAGCATTTATATAGTACCTACGTGTATAGTTGATTATTTATAATACCTACATTAAGAACGCACCATAATTAGCTTATTTTTTATTTTTTATTTTTTTGTTACGACTTTATATTCGACTCTGTACTTAATCGATATTTACTGTATGTTATAATATGAATGATTGTGTTAAAGGTTGAGAAAACAAACGACAATATTTTAAGTTTATAAATTTTTACTACGAATTACTTTTTTTTTTTTGGTTTGTACATTTTATACTTTTTGTTTGTTTGAAAAAAAAGAAAAAAGAAAAAAAGAAAAAAAACTTTTTAAGTACCTATACGTATTAAGATCACGCCTAGTCTATAAGGAAACTGAATTCATATTTTTTTCAAAATTTATCAGAATCGGACAGAATGTATTTCTCCCTTTTCTGTCATTCTTTGAATCGTTTATCCAGTGTTTTTAGACATCGTGTGATATTTCACATTTTTTAAATTCATATCTGTTTAATTTATACAATTCCCTTTGTAATTGGCTTGCTCTATTTTGTATTTTTTTTTTTTTTTTAATTCCTTATTTATTATTATTTTAATTTTTTTTTTTTTTTAAGGTTTACAGTCTGTGATTTTTAAGATTGCTATTTTTATTGCATAGATATATTTATTATATTGTCATCAGAATAAGTGGAGATGTACGTCTCAATTTCAAATTGATATACTTCGAACTGAGAAATGAAATAAATGCAAGGAAAAAGTGGCACTTGATACGTGTATATCTTGCCTATGATAGTGAATTTTTGACTCAATCGCTCATTTTACTAACAATAAAAAAACCAACATTACGGAATTCAATGACAATAAAATTTTGCATTCCCATTTTTTAATTAAATACGTTCAGCTTGAGGTTAGTGCTACTTTTTTCTTTTTGTAATTTTATTGATTTTTACTTGAACGAATTAATGGGAAATTACTTCAAGTAGGTACCGACTACCACATATTGAGTGAAATTCAATAAGTACGATTATATTATGTTGAATTCTTACTTTTTCTGCTTTTTTGTGTTTACTTTATGATATTGTATGTGAGACTTGCGTATTAAGAAAGTTAAGATGTTGTAATTAAGGCTTAAACCAATTCGCTTTTCTTCGCCTTATGTTGTAAAATAAAGCAATTTTTTTTTCTAATTTGTCAGTATTATTCTCTCCTTTTTTTTTCATTCATGGTTGTCATCTCTCATTTCATTTCAAACATGGCACCTGAGAGACCAAAAGAAGAAAAAGAAAAGAAAACGTTTGAAAAAATTGGAAAAATATGAACCGAATTTCAATAAAAAAATAAATTGAACATGAGATCATCCCCTTTTATTTAAAAAATACATCAAGACCCTTCCGATGTTTCCGGAAAACATCTCTAATATATCCATATCAATATCCACTAAATAGATACAATGATCCCAAATTTCAAAGTCTAAAATTGTGATGTTATCAGCCCCTCCAGTTGCCCCTGAGATAATGCCCATTATCCTTCATTTTAACATATTCAAATCAATATACAATAAATCTATTTATTTATTTACATTTATTTTATGTAGGTAGGTACCAATTTATTTATTTATTTATTTAGAGGACAAACTGATGATATTGCTGGGCTCGTCAGGAAAAGTTCAATACACTGCTCAACATTTTGGACTTGGAAATTTTAGCAGCTGGAAGGGATGATATTAACTACATATATGTACTTTGAATTTCTGTTGTTAAAGACTTATTGAAAATTTATAGGAAAATGAGAGAAATAGAGGAGTCTTACTTCTAACGTGCCATATTATATAAATTAATGGACACCCTCATTTTTCTCTGTCAAGAAAGTGAAAATTATAAAAAAGTTTCAAGTTCTTCCATGTCACTTGTTGGATGATCGAAGTAATCGGCCGGTTGATAAGTTCAATTTTTTAATATAAAAAAAAAATGAAAATTTGAATTAGGAAATCTCATTTGTAAGTCTCACGTTAACTATTTGTCTCAACCTATACCAACCTAAAACTAAAACTGATAATATGAAAAAGGTACCTTCCATAATTATTATTTTTGCTATTGGATGTTTAAATGAATTGCTTACTAATTTATTCAAGGTAAAAATATGAGTATGCTGATTGAGCGTAAAATGCAACTAAGTACTAGTGCTATCTATCAAAACTTGAAAAAATTAGTCAATCAAAATATCAGGAACGTATGTGCTCCGTATTTGTCTTATTCGCCTAATAAAAACGGCCACAAAATTCCATTTTTACCCTCGAATAATTAGTAACGTAAGATCTCCGTTTCACTCTTATTTTCCTAATGAAAACGGTCGAAAATGAGCATTTTTGCGATTGAGAAATACATTTCTATCGGTAATTGGTTGAAAATTTACAACGCATTCATCAAAACGTAAGACCTTCACATTACTCTTACATTCCTAAAGAAATTGGTAAAAAAAAAGCATTTTTGCGGTAGAAGATAACATATTTAAAATTTCCCTGGTTCGAAACTGCTCCAAATCATTTTTTAATACTTCTTAAAATGCTAACTCATTAGTCATCAGCTGAAATAGAATTAGCAGAGGTTTCGTCAAAAAATAGCGTTCTGGCATGATATATTTCAAAATACCTATTCTCTAAAGATTCAGAATTCGTTGGAAAAGTCAGATTGGGATTTGGGAAAGCTTTTTTTAAAACTATATGTAGGCGAATTTACAGGGGTCACTCACCCTCCGGAAGACACGAGAAAAAAGTAGGTTTGCTACTGTGGCTGAAACTAATATGGATTGATGTGTAGGTAATGCGTAAACATAAAAATGTCTAAAACTATATAAAAATGACAAATTTTCCGTTCGTTTGTTTATTTTCAAACTGCTAAGTATGACTGAACAATTATGTGAAAAGTAGATTCCAGTAAGTTTTCTCCTTTTCAATATCACCAACTCCAACTTTCTATTTCAAATAATGGCTGAGGAATACCCAATCATTGAATAAAAGAATTGTAAATTGCCAAAACGGCAAATTTTCCTTTATTCATTTATTTATATTTTTCATTAGTTTATTTTCAAACTACTTAACTAAAGATAATCGAAAAATTATACGTATAGGTAAGTAGGTACAGCATATTCATGCAAATTTTCTCCTCCTTTCAGTGATACCAACCTTACATCTAGTTAAAGGGTTTTTAATGTATACCTGGCCCCCCCGCATCTGTCTAAAAGATCCAACTATCTATGCAACGAGTGACCTAGTCCTTGAGTGAATCTAGTTTCTGAATTCATTGTAATTAATAAGTTAAGTTAAAAACGAGTGTTTAAAAAATACGCTTTTATAATTTGAAGAAGAAAATAAGGGCGAAAGAGAAAATAAAATTTCTCACTTTTTTTCGAGACAGAAACAAACAAAAATTGAAAAAACAACTGATAAAAACGGATATAAGTGTATGTGTGCGTGTGTCGCAACACGTGAAAGCAGCGCTGAAGTTGGTCATTCGGTGCACTTCAACAAATTCAGTGAGTAGAATAAAAGCGTATAAAAAACATGTCTAATCTAGAAATAATTATTTTTAAAAACATTTAAAAAAATTGAGGAAGCTCGCAAACCATTATGCTAATAAAAATTTTAAAAAAATTATTTTTTTTCAAAATTATCAACCTTTTAGGATTTGGATTTGACCTTCGAGGATATATATACCTATGATGGAGCCGACATAATAGTGGTTTTTATGTCGCATCTATGGATAGCTCTGTCAACGCCATGTGTTTTGCTTTCTAAAAATCTGATTGGAGGAAAAAATCGCCCCGTGCATTTGTTTGTAAACGTTGGCGTACAAATTACCCCATTCTAAAGAATCTGATTATTTCGATTGGTCAGTGTTGATTGATGTGAGGTAATTTGAACGCCAGTGTACATAAGCTCGGTGTAAATGTTAACGACAGTTGATCCCATTTGTAAACAGTAGCATGTCGTCTCCATCATATATATATCCTCAAAGGACCTGACATTATTCAGGTGGCAAGCCAACCCTCAACTTTTGATGTGAGGCGTACAGAACGAGGATCGAAAGAACTTGAGACTTGTGTTAATTTAGAGGTTTATTGCACGAATGAATAACACATTACAAAATGAAATATGAAATGGCGAAGCAACAGCAATGTACGATCGAAAGTAGTAGGGGGAAAGCACTTCGTGACGAGAGTGTACGCATTAGGGCTTGTAACCAAAACCGTAACCAGAACAATAACCAATAAAAACCAAAACAAAATGACAACAAATGATTTGGGAACCAATAACCAAATCAAAAAAATCTCGCTTAACCAATAACCGATAACCAAATTCACTAAATGTTGTAACCATTAACCTGAACAATAACCCAAAAGAAATGGTTTTTTCTGGTTTTTTTATCACATTTTTTATCGTTTGTATTTTCAAAGCCACACCCTTCCGCGAACAATATATTGAATTATTGATCATTTTTTTTGAAGGTTTTAACATTCGGCTGTGGCACCTTGGTAAAGAATTCATCTATCTCGCAAGAATGTGTTTTATTCCCAGAGTTTCATTGTTTCCTCTACGAATTTTTTTGATGTTCTTACTGCCATCAATGGTGAGGTGGAGGTGGGTTTCTTTCTTTCTTTCCTTCTTTCGGTTTTTTTTTCTTTAATGTAAGAATACTTCTAATTTAAAAGACGTGTTCATCTATGCATTTATCATATGGTTGGAGGTTGGGTATGAATAAGGTTGTTTTTTTTTTTCACTGTAATAATGTAGGAACATAATCACTCATTCATAATTATGCATACATCACATTGTATATAAACTTTATCAATAGGCCCTCCAAATAAATATGCAACAAAAATTTTAAAAGGTTGAAAAAATTAAAAAATGACAAACAGAAAAAATCAACCATAAAAGTAAATTTCTACCATCTAGAAAATGTGCAGCAGCAAAATTGACTTCACGGAGCCACTTCATGATCTTGAGATGATCAGCTGTTTTTCTTATTTTTATGAAGTTTTCGAAGAAACTCTCCATATTAGAACTAATCTTGTATTGAGATATAAGGGTGAGGGCAGGTTTGTTTTTTGTCTCATGACTCCAGAAAAATGTTAGCATTATCAGCTGAAATTCATATATATACATATAATATACACTTTCTATTGAACTGGATAGTCAGTATTAGTCGCTGTTTTTATTGGACAGTTTTGAAATTTGGTAAATTTATTTGAATTTACACAAGGACAAAGCCTACTGTTTTTTGG